>CAXAMN010003302.1:338586-361537 GCA_963970005.1 Durusdinium trenchii
ATGTATGTATGTATGTATGTATGTATGTAGTTCCTTTGTTGTTTAATGTATTTATGTATTAATGTAATGCAATGCAATGCAATGCATGTATGCATGTATGCATGTATCTATACATATTTATTTAAACACACACACACATCAAGTCTACTCGTTTTTTTCAGGGCGATCCAGGCGGCAAAGGAGACATCATCAGTTGAGATTCTCCCATGTTGGATTTTCTGGGGAGGCCTGGCAATAGTTGTGGCGAAAGCTGCTTTCTTTGAAGTGGGTTGCTGGCGGAAAGCATGGCAAAGCTTCCAAGCTTTGGCCGCAAACTTCTGCATGAACATGATTGGCATGCCGTACAGGTTTCAAACGTGTAGCACCAAAGAATCCCTTCCTCTTTGCCCCAAATATCCCCAATTGGGTAATGACACGACGATTAATTATAGTTATAGTGGACCCCTCAAGTAAATGCACAACATGAACTGAAGGATTGAACCCTTGCCCTGCTGGCCACTGCTGGCCGCCAACCCAGGAACTTGCGCTCCTCCATCGAGGGCGAGAGCTTGCTATTGCACAAGGAGCAGTAAGATCAGCAAAAACGCCCAATCGGAACACCCCGTCTCACATTGAACAGGGCTGCAGGGCCCCTTTTGGTTTCGGTGCTTTGAAAAAAACTGCGGAGACCAAACATCACGTGTTTTGAGGGGCGGGCAAGTTTGGATGTTGCCATGACAGGGGCGGTTTGTTTTTTGGAGATCGAAGACTTTCTTGCATTTCGGGTCCACAGCAGGATGAAACTGCTGGACCCACATAACATGCCGCGCGCTTTCGGGGTGTCCAGCAATGGTAACAAAGAAGAAGCGTTCAAGAAACATGTTCATTCTTATTGAACTCTCTTTCATGGCATGGGTGTTCTGTTCATCCTGAAAAACTGCTTGCAAGTGTCGATAGATGTGGCCTGCAGGTGTCGGACGCGCGGGTGGCCGTCCTTCGGTCCACTCAAGGAGTTCGTCCAATCCTTCGGGGCGCTTGAGAGGCGGACAGAGCGGGCTTGCACTGGCGGCGGAAAGAGCGGAAAGTCTGACGGATCAATTCGGATGGAGGAGTGGATGGTGTGAACGCCAATGGACGCTCATGTTCTCTCATAATTCTGAAGATTGGTCTTGACTGGGGGCCCCGGGGGTCTTCTCATTCTTGAGACAAAGCACAATGATTGTGAGAGTTGGTCTGAAGGCAGCTTGAGAGTCTTGATCACCTAGTTGGAGAGTTGGCCGGACACTCAGGAAGTGGGTTTGTTGGAACAAGTTTCCTACAACGAGATTAATTTCCCAGACGCGTTTGGCATCTTTTGTGATACAAAAGTGACAAGTTCACACTGTGTAGCCAGTGACCGAAAACGTGAGTTGTTTTTTTGCGGAAATGTTGTTGGAAGGTCAAGTATATGAGCTGAGTGTAGCAATTCCACCCCGTGCTTTCCACGGCATCACCTCCTCCCCGTGTTTGGAAACACCACCATGTACAGCTTTGACCATACCTTGAAGAGGTCGGTCTCCGGTCGTTTTGAGGGCACCACCGGGTGCGGGGCGGCCGTTTCTTTTTGCTGCTGCGTGTGCAAAGGATGGTGCAGTGGAGCGTGCTGCCAGCCAGCTGAAAGCCAGCAGATCAGAGACTCAGGCAAGCTGGTGCATACAAGCCAATACAAGCAAATGGGGAAGGGATGAATCAGGTAGGAGGATTTACAGTGAGATTGAAACGTTTGGAATATGGATTGGAATGAAGTGCACTTCTTGACTCTTGCAAACTCTTGCAAGTTTCATGCTTGACATGTCGTCTCTTCAGCTGCTCCAGTTGAATTACAATTCGAACCCTTGAGTCGTTTGGAATAGATTCCTCTCCACAACCAAGCAATTCGAAGAACCAGTTCCTTTGCCAGGCAAGCCTTGAAAGAGCCGCGGCACTTCGCAAGGAGACCGACCCCTGCGACCAGTCAGGATGACTGCGGACCAGTCCTGGACCACGGACCTCACACGTCACACGTCGACCAGTCCTGGTGTGGTTTTCCATGCCCTGACGGACTGTGGTTTAACGGCTGTGGTTTAACGGCTGTGGTTTTACGGCTGTGGGTCATGGGTGAACCGATTCCTTCTGAAACTGTGTTCGGGAAGGTCCACCTGTCTGGCGTGGGGGAGGGGCCATGACTGGGGAAGGTGAAAAAAGCCATGGGCCATGAGCTTTTGACAGTGGCTTCAGAGTAATTAGATGGCACAGACACCATGATGTCCTTCAGGAGGGAATTCCAGTTCCATATATACCACGACTGGGGGCCCCTGTGCCATCTACTCTCAATCCACTAGAAATGTACGGAATGTGTTCATCTACCCAAGCCCAGGCGACTTTCACAGGACGGTTCTTCTAGAACGAAGGCTGAATGTCAATCATGTTTTTGGGGACCTTAAACGGCCCAAGGGGCTTTTGTCTATGCACCATCTTCTGGTGGTCTTTGCAGACTTTAGGTTACAGAGTCATGAACATCCATCCATCCCTCCCTCCCTCCATCCATCCATTGGATCCATCCATCTTATTGATCCCTTGGTCAATATGCAAGCTTCTTTGTCATGTCGGACTGGGCCGATCCGACACAGGAGGCGGTGTCCATCAACTTGAAGCAGCAGGCCTGCGGCCTGCGGCAAAAAGCGATGAACAGTTGGAGAACAGCTCAAAGAACATCGCGCATATCATGGGTTTCACCCATGATATGCGGGTGAAACTATGCGAAACTGATGAAGCTAGGCACTAGGAGGCTATGAAAGAACGCTGAACAAGATGCGAAGAAAACAAATGATAACAGAAGAAAAACGCAGTGCCTCAGGGTTTTCTTGTAAAGCTGCATTCAGCCTTCTTTCAATGTGTTTTTCTCAGCTGTTCCATTTGCTGCCTTTTTTCGTAACCTTGTGCTTGCCTTACCTGTCTTTCTTCAATCGGCTTGTTTTGAGGCTCTCTAAGGTAGCTTACCTTCTGTGCCTATTGCTGATGACTTATCTCCTGCCATCTCCTGCCCACTTCGGTAAACTCCTGAAACTTCCTAAGCCTTACAGAAGGCAGAAAGGTCTCATGTGGGCACCATCAATCATTGCATTCAGTCATCTATGTCAATGTCTTGTCATACCCCTTGATATGTCCACTACAAAATCGATGTACCCACCCCCCCCACTTAATTCAAAGGGGTATGTCACGGTATGTCTTGTCTGGTTCTAGTGGTTCCATGTCCCGTTCGGAAGCGGAGGAATCCGTCGACCGATCCCAAGCGGTCGACCAGCGGACAGGTCCTCGACCGATTCCTGAACCGCTTCCGCCTGTCGGAGGCGGGGCTTCCGCGTGACGCGGAGAGGTCCAGGTCGCGCCGCGAGGTCCCAAGCGTTTTGGACGTACCGCGAGGGATGGCAGAAAAGCCCATATATATATATAATATATATCCACTGTACTAGAGACGCCTGAAGCAAAAGAGAACACATCCTTCCTTTTCTGGGGGGGAAAGGGATGGATTCATGTAACAGCAGCACCATGGGAAAACGAGCCCCGTGTCAGATGTTTGTTCGCGTCAATGTCGCGATCTTTTGCATGACCAAACCCCATGCCGGGCCTTACCCTGCCAACTTCCTGCGGTTTGTGCTCTCGAGATAGGCAGATACCCAGCTGGTGCGGTCTGGAGATAAGCCTTTGGATGATGACTTCTTCTCCGCCTTCGAGCGCCTGGAGCAGGCCGATCCTTCCCGTTGTCCAGGTGACGGAGCGGAGCGGAGCGGGGGCGAGCACGGCGGCCGGCTGGCGCGGCCAGCTGGCGCGGCCAGAGGTTCGAGTGATGGCACAGCATTAGAGAAAGATGTTCAATGAATAGAGTCATAGACTCTATGGATCTCTATGGATCTCTATGGTTGTTGAAGCTGGCCACCATCGCCCGAAAAAAGGGTACATCTCCAAGCCTCGTGTTGCTTTAAACAACAATCGGACCACTCAGTTCGGGTGGCTAGATGTTGATACACCCCCCTATATAAACCATGATATGTTGACCATCCAACCATCAAACAACTGGAGTCTTCTGAAGCCCTCCACCCTCTACAAACCAGGGACCGCTGGTTTCAGACCAGACCGCTTCCGCCAGACCGGACTGGGTCAGACCGGTTCCGGGGTCCGGTCCGGGCGTGGTCGGAACCCCGTGTGGTCGGATCGAAAAAAGCGCAGCATCATCCGTTCATCCTTTTGGACCGTCCCGTTGAAAGGCAATAGCTTTTTTGTTACTACTAGTAAGGCACTTGTTACTACTAGCGAGGCACTTGTTACTACTTGCAAAATGATACAGAATGATTGATAGATTTTGATACAGTCTGAATGATACCTACTAGCCTACCTACTAGCCTCTCATGATAGATATTGATAGATGTTTTTTTTAGAATGATACATACCGGTATTTGACACTACATCGCTAAGGCTAGTGTGCTTTCAGGCAGCGGATCTTTTTTTGAGGCTGCTAGCCTTGATTCATACCCCCCACAAGTTGAAACCATGCCTCCAAAATGCACTTTGCAGATTGTTTGGAACACGAGGGTGTGCAAGATCTTCAGTTGCTGAAGTACCTCAGTGACTTTTTCCATTTGGTAAGGTTGGGATGCGTTCTGTGCTCAAGGTGTTTCCACATTCTCCAACAGCGCAGGTACGAGCGAATGCTAGACACATGTGGGAGCCCGAGCGACACGCGCTTCAGCTGTTTACACACATGGACACACCGCATGGGGCCACTGCCATAATACTGTATAAATTCTAGACATCAGGTTCTTGACTTGTCAATGGCTCAATGCCAATCCACATCAATCCACAAGTACAGACGTTTGTGACCTTTTTTCAAACAATGTTGTTGATTCTGAGTCAACAGTCAGCGCATGTCACGGACCTCTCCCAACTGTTCAGCACAAGAGATGTAGGCTCAGCACCAGCGGTCAGCAGACCTCAGGAGTCGAAACCTCAGCACCAGCGGCGCGCCGTGCGTCGGTGCCGCCGGTGCGACCACTCCGGATCACTCCGTGAGTCACCGAGGTGGACATTCTGCATGAGACCTCTGAAATTCTCGAGGTGCTTTTGAAAACCGCACATGGTTTGCATTCACCATCATTCACCTCTCAGTTTGCAAAAAGGACAAGTTGGACGATACTCAGATTGGAAACAGTCAGACGAAACTCACCCTGTGGAGGCATCCTATGAGCGCATGTTTGTTTGGGCCAGCATCTCAGGTTACCGACACCCCCGGAGTTCACCTGCCGGACTGACACCGCGGCACCGAGGGGTACGGCACGCACAGAGACCCAGGTCCAACAACAGTGCCGCGGACCACGAGACGCAGCAGTGGCTAAGAGCACGTGGGGCGACCCAGGCAGCACATGGCGGAGGGAAACCGAGGGAAACCGAGGCAGCAGCCGCAAGGCGCCATGCCGCCCGGCATTGCGCCATGTATGGAGCCTTTTGTGGGATTTGGGTGCAAGATGTATCTGTTTGCAACTGGGTGGTGTTTATTTAAACTATTTTGGAGTTTGCATCTTCTACCAAGTGTCTTAGAGTTTATGTACTACAGGCGATGTGTCATGCTCAGGACATGCAAACACGTATGATGTGTTGTTGTTTTTGTTTGTTTTGTATTGTTTTACTAAAGACGGTCGGATATATAGTGATACTCAATGGTTTATATCGATAATAAATGAAAAATCATCGTAAATACAGCGGTTGTGGCTTTATGATTACATTGAACATTAGTAAATAACACATATCGACAGATTTGACAGCGCAAAGGTTTAATAATTAAATAGCACACACACATTCGATAACTGTATATTGCGTAATGCTGTAGATGTACTACTAAACTATACTAACTGCTAGCTGTTCATGTACAAAGTGGCTAGAGAAGCCTTAGTTATACAGATAAATAATGGATCTAAATGAGCAAAGAATGATATAAATGGTTTTCTCTGTGCGAGATGCTTTAAGAAATGAACGAAACAATTGTAGAACTTGTAGGGTCAATAGAAAACAAAATCAAACTAATCAAACCATATAAAAACACTATTTTCAGATGATATTGTGCAGGTAGTTTGTAGTTTTAATGTTTGTAATAGATGCATGAAGACAATGGACACACGAAATAATGAGCCTGAAGGACTAACTGAAGAACAATTAACATTTGGTACTTTGTTCAGTTCAATCCATCACTGTCAAGAACGATCTCTTGAATAAACCTTACCTGTTATTATTTATCAAAATACAGACATGAACATATTTAAGCAGTGGTTTGATGAACTGTGGTTTGAAAAACACATAGAAAGCAACAAACATGCTCAGAATAATGAATATTATCAGAATACTAGTCAATATACTGTACATGGTCATAAATATAAGAATTAAAAAGGTAGAATAGGAACATATATTTTATGAATATTCATTTAGAGATAGTATCGTTGGATACTTAAATTGAAATACAACAATTTTACTTGTTTACAATGTCATTACCTAAATACCACAATCCTAATGAAAAAAGTATGTTTTTCAAACCATAATAAGATAAATATGTTTTTGACTATAACAATGTATTAATATGTTATGTCATTGTTTTCAAGTTGTTGTTCTTGTAAAGAAAGGACTACGTTTAAAAGAAGTATAGTATATAATGTAAACTTCTATCACATGACATGAGGTAGCAGCATGTGAGAAACAAGAAAAAGGTGTACGCTCACAGCGTCCTGCTCTCTTTCCAAAGGGGTGCCCACTCACTTGCCCCTTCTCTTCGCTGCCCATTCACTGGGATGGGACAGAAAAAGGCTTTGAACCCAAAGAAACCCGCCCACGATCCGAGCTGCCGAGACGGATCCGATGCGTCCATTGGGGGGACGGGACAGAGCGACCCGATGTGCCCCGGGCCCCGGGCCGGATCCGTGTGGAGCGCTTTCTTCGTTTTGGACGCGCGGCTCCACACGAGCCCCATCGATGCATCGGCTGGAGGTCTGCAGAGTTGGACACTCCTGCAGGGAACGTCCTGAAGCGAGTCTTGAAGCCTGAGACTTAGAGTCCGAGGGCTAGGGCGATCTGAACCGAGGAACTAGAGATAAGGGTAGTAGAAACTACGAGGTCAGAACTGTGTTGTCATGACAAAGTCTATGAAAGCCGAGAAATCTCAAAAGTGAAGATTGTATTTTCATCCTCAAGTAGACAAAACTGTATGATGATGTGCGGGGTATATGACAGAATGATACGATTGTTTTTTGGAGCCACAAGCGATTGGTGAGGCTGCTACGCGAAAGACCTGTCTACTTCAACCATTGTCTTCGCGACATTGCACGCGTGAGGCCGGTCCATCTCATGTTTTTTCGTGGGTGTCATTGCCCTATGGATCTACATACCCTCCGAGAAGGTGATTGGAGACGCTTTGATGTAGGCACGGAGGGTCTGTACGTACCTAGCAGGTATGCGGACCCCTAGGGTTGGAACTGCAATGCTCAAGCCTGGAGCCTGTGATCTTTCTCCGCTGTCATCCGACTTCTACAAACCAACCGAGCATCCTCCGGACCGTGGACCAGACCCGCTGGTCTTACTGGGGCCATCAAACCCTCAGGAAGCAGGCACTGCAGCAGCGCTTTCTGGAGGCCGAGCCGCCGAAGCCGAAGCCGAGCCGAAGCCGACTCCTGCTTTCGTCCGTCGGGCACGTGTGGCCGTGTTGGTGGCCGTGTGGCGCTGCCAACGGGCTGAGGCCTTGAGCCAGGGCGATGCCTTGGGTGCACGGCCCATTGAGCTACAGGAGCGATTGGGATGGGATGGACAGAGAGTAGATTTGAGTAGATGACACCAGGCATCACCAAGACTTTTGGAAGTCCAAACATTTCAGCTCAATTTGTGGGTGTTTCTTGAGCTGTTGAAGCACCAACCGACCGGTTTCGCTGCTTCAATGACATCACAAAAAGGTCCAGGCTCAGGAGCCTTGGTCTTCGGGGAAGCGAATGACCTCGTCTGTGAGGCTGCAGATCCGGTGCGCTTCGTTGGTGAGATGTTTGCCTGGCTTTTGGAGCACGTCGCTTGGCGAGCCAGACTGACTACTGTAAGAGGACTGTAGAGCCTTGTCACCCTCATCTCTTGGCGGTCTGATGTTAGGGCTCTTGTTTTGGGGAGTATTGACACTTCAATGATGTTTTCTTTTTTCACTTTGTTAAGTTCCCTGGTTTTTGACAAAAGGATACAACAGGTCAACAGGCAGGATATATGGCAGGATTTGTATTTTGTATGTTCAATATGTTTCTATATACTGTAACAATCCTCTCTATTGCCTACAAGACAGTGTTCAGCGTGTTTGGGCCAAAAAGAGTTTTGATGCTACGTGTATGTTGGGCACTAGATTGCTTTTGTGAGACACTGTATGCTGGGACACAATGAGGTAGTGATCGAGAAGGAAGCGCTGGGCAGCCTTATCAGCAAGGATTCAGCCGCGGCCTCGGAACCTATTCAGCCTGGTCCCAATATCAGTTTAAGGTTTAGAGTCGACATGTTCAAGACTGGGGACACAGTAGATAAAATTAGATAAACATATTCATAGCTATCTCTTTGAGGACCATACTATCTCTAAAAAGTTTCAACGGCTTCTTCAGTGTTGCACACCGCAGGATGCCCAACCGGGTGCTGTCAGGGAGAGATCGTCTTCAATGCCCGAAGAGAGCTCGTTGCTGGGTGAAATTCGGTCGTGATGCCAGTCACAGTATATACATAGATATCAAAGAAAAGCATGATGTCCGGTGTCCGATTCAGCAATACAGTATATATATATATATATACACACCTGACATGATGTTAAATCATAAAGCACCTATCTTGGCACGAAGATGAATCACCTATTTGCAAGCACGCTTCAAGGATGACCATGGTTAGCTTTGACGAGATGTTTGACATTGCTTTGGATGGTGTGGCTGCAACTTTGGTTGCCAAAACCAAGCAATCGCTGCAAGCTAATACCAGCTCGTTGATGCATGGTCCTTCAGCGTCCAGCCCTGCCATAGTCACTGTGTACAAGGTCGCCCAGGTCTTTTCCTTCTATGCGAAGACCTTGGAGGAGTTGCTTCGAAAGGAAGCACAGCTGGTGGTGACATGCGTCGATTTGCATGCTCGCACCTACCAAGAGTTCTTGGACCTTTGGGAGGCGCAAGCGCAGAAACTGCGCCAGGGAGTTGCGTCGGTGTATGTCGCAGCTCTGTCAGCACCCTCGTTTGTGGTGGAGGCTGCCAACACATTGCAAGAGGTGCTCTCCATCTATGAGATGGCACCAGTGCCAGCGGGTGAGCGTGAAGCCGACTTCCTTCCGGTCTTGTCTGCAGCTTTTGACCCCTTGTTGAACCATTGCCAACAGGTTGCATCGATGATGGATAGCACCGATGGCCAGGTGTTCTTGATGAATTGCGTCTCCGTGATGCAAACTCCATTGCGGAAGCATGAGTTTACCAAGCAGCGCCAGGAGATGTACAACGCCTTTGTTCAAGATCAGTTAAGTAAATTTGTGGAAGGACAGGCCAAAGCAGTCTTGTCCAAAGTGGGTCTTTCTGAACGCCTCAAAGCACTTCGAGAGAAGCCTCCGGATCTGCCACTGAGCGGCGTGCCAGAGCTACATCCGGTCTCTCTTGCTGCAACCCTCAGATCATTCTACAACTCCTTATTTACTCTAGGAGGAGCTTTGTCCCTTCCTCTCCTTGAGCGGATTGAGGACAGCAATCTGAGACATCAAGCACGTGGAGGGGTGGCGAAGCTCATTGCTTCCTCCTACGAAGAGTTGTACAATGGGATTGTGGACTTGGGCATCACGACTCACACGCCGGACCAGGCCGGACCGTTCACCGATGTGGCTTGCTGTTCAGCGAACTCTTATCAAGTGCAGTTCAATTTCAATAGTTCTGTTATGTTCTTTTCCTTCGCTTTTCACTGCACTTCGAATCCGATTCGAAGGGACAGAGGGCTCGGATGGCTTCTTCGTGGCCATTGAATTTGGTCGGTCAAGCCTCTGGCAGGTTCGAACCTTGCTTGAAGGAGTCTGAGGACTGATGAGTGAGAGGGCATTCAGAGGGCGGATGAGATGTAAAGAAGCCGCTGCTGCCGGACGCGGTTTTGCCGCTGTGGCATGGGGTTTTGCCGCTGCGGTCTGAGCATGATGCTTGAACTCTGGCCTTTGTGTCTTGTTTTGGTTGGTTGTGTGTGTGTGTGTCGCGGATCAAGTTTCACATGAGAGGTCCATATACTATACATCATTATACATTGAATTCACCAGAGGGCATGTCTGAATTCCCAAGCATGACGGTCGCCCAGGTCAGGATATAGAAAGCTTGCAAGGCATTTGAAAGCTTCATGAGAACCCCCTGGTGGTCGCTGTTGATGGCAAACCCATTTGGTCTTTTGGAGATTTGCAGGTCAAGACCTCCCCATGTTTTTCTTTACAAGTACGAGTAAATGGAGGGTTCCTCCATTTGGCAAATGGTCTGAGTCTGAGTCTTAAATCTTAAACAAAATTTCTCCCAATGTCCCCACTTGTTTTGGAGATCATTTGCAGAGCTTCTTCGCAAGCACAGCGACTTTGGGCCACCATCGACGCCCCAAAGCATGGCAAGCGAGAATCGGCCGATGCCTCAGATGGAGATTGGACGTGGCCCTTCGGGATCCTTCGGGGTGGCCGCGGTGGTGGGCGGTGGTGGGTGAAAGGGACGCCCAATTTCGGAAGGAAGGAAGCCCTAAACCTTCTGAGAAGGTGGGACTGGGGTGGGTTTGGGGAGGTCCAAATACATTCCGAGGAGGTACTTGGAGGTCTAGGGAAGGAAAGAAGTAGCCTTTCAACATCTTTCAACCCCCCAAAATGATCCAGAATGTACAGACTGGACACCCCCAGCTGGGGTGGAGTTCTAATCGGTAAGATTTGCCTTCACCGTGTGTTTTTATGTGTGAGACTTATGAATTAATGGTCAGTGTCGGGCAATGATGTGATATGACCGTGCATGCCTTTTGAACTTTTGATGTCAGCCACAGGTCAGTGGTGCTGGAAGAGCATGTGGATTCGGACGGGCGCCCCTTGTTTTTTTCGGGCAGACAAAGTGTTCAGCCTCCGTCAATAAGAGTGGTGTTCTTTGTATCCAACATGTGAGAACCACTGAGGCAGGCATGCGGCATGCAAGGGAGTATTTTTTGAACAAGAATCGTCTCCTCGTATGACATGGGACAAGTAAAAACAAAAATAAAAACAATCAACTCGAGGACTCAAGGAAGGAAGAAAACAAAGGAAGGAAAGAAGGAAGGAAGGAAACAGCCCTTCCAGTGTAGCATAACTTTGGTGAGCGACCCGAGGGTAAAATTTCGAGAGGGGAGAAACCATTCCAACGTAGCACACTTTTCTGAGCCAATCGAGGACAAAATCTGAAGCAGGAAAGAACCATTGCAACGTAGCACACCTTTTATTAGCCACCCGAGGGTACAATTTTGTGGGCCAAGCAAAGCCAACCCATGCCTTGAAATGATGCAGCGCATTGCTGGGAGCAATTTCTATTACTTTATTATGTCTAAGTGTTTGAAGAGATTACCTTGCATCCTACATTGGAGCAGATTGTTTTTTACTACGTTGGAGTGGTTGGAGAAAAACGCAACTCCAACGTAGCATACCTTTGGTGAGCCACCTGAGGGTAACAATTTAGAGAAGGAAGGAGCCATTCCAGCACAGCCGGGGGTAGAATTTTGTTGATCCTAGATGCTTGTTGATTTCTTTTTGTTTATTTTGTGTTTTTTGTGATCCTTTAAACTTTCTTTTTTGATCCCTCACTCCATCATGACTCATGACAGACTAGCACAATTGAAATACCGCTGAGCAAACAATATTGGATACACATCGATCTTCCAAAATGTCCCCTTGTGACTCAGCTCAAGATCCCACTACGATTTCACCAGAGTCACAACAGGAGTATGAGCCGACAGAGCAGGAGATTCTGGATTATGCCGAGTGGTGCGCCACTTTTGGACAGAAAGAGAAAGGGTTTTTGTTGAAGTGGACCGGATGAGGACGGATGTGTGGGCGCCGCTTCGACGAATGAAGACGAAGACCCGCGGTACCCACACACGTGGTTGGTCACTCCGCCAACCGTTGAACTCCGGAAAAACCGAAGCGAATTCTTCCAGTTCCACAGGCGGCAGTCCTGAAAAGAGAGGGTCCTACTACTAGTCTACACTGTAGTATATGGTCCTACTACTTGCAGTAGGTGCTACATACGAAGCTAGGCCTGCTGAACCCGAAGCGGATTCCGACTTCGCTGCCGACGACTTCGCGAGGCTTGGAATGGATGCTGAAAGTGACCAAGAGTTGATGTGGATCGCAAGAGCTGGCCTCAAGGCGAAGAAAGCACGCGCTTGGCGTTGGGGGGGCAGCCGGACTGGAGGTTGTTTTTTTTGTACGTGTTTGTTACAACTGTTAGAGGGAACCCCTGGTATGATCTGGTATGCCTAGCGCTGCAGTCGTCGAAAAGCTGCGTTGGGTCTGAGCGACCTGATCCAAAGTCTGAGTGACCTGATCTCCTCCACATTTGCCAGCTAGCCAGCGGTCGGTTTCTGGACCAGCTCTCTTCCAACTTGGAGATGCGCCCCCACTGCGGTCGGTTTCTGCCTACCAACATGTTTGAACCACTTGGAAAGGGATCTCAAGCTGGCCCCACATTGGTCGGAGACTAGTGACTAAAGGATCTCCAACCGTCTCTTATTGGCTTCCAACGGGTCCAACGACGTTGCCGGTTTCTGCTTAAAATGAGGTGCCGTTGCCGGCACCCTGGAAGCCTTGCACCACTGGGGAGGAGAGGGCGAGAGAGCTATGGGAAGATCATTGGAAGCCCCAGCCCGGATGTTCTCATGGCGGTGGTTCAAAAAAGTCCAAAACGTGAGAAGGGGTGCCTCCCGTGTCAAGGGAATAGACCTCCCATGTTATAGCGAGTTTAGCACACGAACAGGGCTTCACAGGGGAAAACGAAGACTTTGTGGGAGCCTTGGAAAATCCACAGGCACAGTGCGTTCTGTCGGTTTGAAGCCATGTTCGAATGAGTTGTAGCAGGCAACTGACAAAGTCCTACCTCAAAACCATGAAATTAGTAGAAATCCATGGGGCACTCCTGTTTGAGCAGTTTCACTGATCTTTTGGCCAACTCGTTTTGTGGTGACCAATTCTGTTCACCAGGAGAACGAGGTCTTCTACTTCAACTTTGAAACGGGCGAGAGCGTCCCTTGCTCAAGCAGCCCGTTCTGCGGTCGGTTCTCATGACTCGGAGTGGTTCGCCGAGGTGTGGGATCATCCGTGCGATGAGTTTCACCGTTTGCTCTACAAGAGGGAAAGAGCCAAGAAGTCGGGTGCCCCGTTTGGAGGTCTTGAAACAACACAAGAGACACAGCAGCAGAAGCAAAGGGAGTTAGGTCCCCAATTGTTCATCAAAAGGGTACTAAGATGTGTTCTTCTTAGGCGTTTAAATGTCCCCTGTCGCAAGATTGACCTCGAGAAGCTGCTGGGCTCAAGATGCCAGACAGGAAACAATGCAAACCATGTTCAGCAACCCTGTCAGGCTTGCGTTGAACAGTACATTCTCAATCAAAAATATATACGTAGTATGAAAATGTATGAAATAAATGTGTTGTTTGGAACCCAATTGGGGGGGACCAGGTATTGCCAAAAGAAAACATATAACTATATAACTATATAACTGTATATATATATATATAGATTACTAACAACACAGCTGGGAAGATCAGCGTTCACTCCCGTGTAAACTGAACGACATCCTCGAGCTCGACCCAAAAAGAATCCCTTGACTCTTGTGGACGGTCAAGTCATGTCAAGTCGGCTGCACGAAAGGCTAGGATCTGTGAGACAGCTCCCTGTAGCCCGGACAGCTCCCTGTAGCCCGGCATCAGCTGGCAGTGGGGACGGAGAAGTTGCATCTGGAGCACTGCTCAGCCAAAGTTGCCATGGCAGTGAATGCAGAGGCGATAGACATGGACGGTCAAGGCAGTTGGTGTTGGGGTCTTGGTAGAGTTGCTGTGAATTCATACAGGCCACTGGAAGGTATCTATCACGAAAGTCATTCAATCAATAGCGATTTCTCTCCGAAAAGCAGCTTCACACACCACAGTGTACCAACGAATTGCTGTGCCCATGACTCGATGGTGAGTACCCAGCCCGCTCAAGATCCCTTCCTGCTTCCCCTGTTTCAGGACCCTTCTGCAAAATGGGCTGCCGGAGACCCTGCGTTGCGGCCTCAGGATGGCCTTCGATGCTCAGTGTGGCCGCGTTGGCGAGGTTTCCCCCGGCCAATCCCCCAGAGGGCCAATCAGACCATCAGGTGGTCATCACAGTGGTCTTGATATGTTTTGGTCATGTTTGCCTCACCGTTGGTGATCGCAGAGTCCTAAATCAGGCCAAGGGTGGCTACGACACCTGCTGCCGCGACTGCGTGAAAAGTGGCGCTCGAGCCCATAGTAGCAACTGCTGCGCGCCCTCGGCCGCTTCTTGGGAGCGGTGCCCCTTGACCGAGTCGGTGACGGCTGTTGCAGCTCTTCGGGTCTCAAAGTGGGGGGCCGGAGCCGAGTCGGAACCCATTTTGGGGAACCCCCGAGATGCCCCGAGAATGACCGTAAACGTCTTTGAGCAAGCTTGTTTGGTAGGTGTTATCTTCCCAAAATGAATGGTTGGTTGGGTAGGGACATTTTGGGATTTGAAACATATAGGGGTAACTCCTGATCTTGATGCCATTTTGGCTCAAGATCAGGGCAGGGATTTGTTTTTCCGGGCCCCGCTATGCCTCGGATCACCCGATCGACTGCGGCGGTTTGGAACCCCGGGTCGAGAAGGTGGCGGAGGGCTCACCGCGGCGTGGACCCGGCGACGATTTCTGCCGAAGATCGAAGGGCTGACCTTGGTGCGCGGTCAGCCTATATCCTGGCTATTTGGGATACAGTGGAGCGCCGCCCGGATTTGGAGGCAGACTTCTGCCGGTGTTGTGGGGTATTTACAGCTTCTTGGTGCGAGGGCTGCTACTTCCGCCTACCGGAGAGCTTCGGAGCGGTGTGCGCGGAGTGTGATCACCTGCACTTGGTCTGTGACCGGTGCAGGTTTGATCACATTTCTTGGGAGCAAGGCCATGCCGCGTACATCGAACAAGGGGGGCCAAGACACCGAGGACCAGGTCCAGATCACCGGTTGGGGTGACCGGACCAATCCACCCCATTTCGAAGCTGCCTCCAGCCAGGTCTCCATTGAGGAGGTCGCGCAGATCCTCGGAATCTCAGCCCAGCAGGCCAGAGACCTCCTCAAAGAGCAGCTGTCCGGTACCACCCAAGCAGCCTCCAGTGGATCCTCTGCGACCGGCCCTCCCTAGGCAGCCCATGCCACCACCAGGACCTCCTCCACTGCGGCTGAGGAGGCCACGGTCGCCCTCTGTGTCGCCAGGGCGTGGCCGTACTCCGGTTGTGACTGTGCGCCAGCCGGACCAGGCCATGGAGGCTGATTTGCTGGAGTTGGTGGCCGAGCGCTCGGATGAGTTGGTGCAGCTGTTTTGCCACCTGGGCGTCCAGACCTGCCAGGACGTGGTTGGCATTTGGTCCCATGGCGGCGAGTTGGTGGCAGAGCTTGAACGCATCCAAGGCCCCCTGGACGCCGAAGAAGCATTCCAGGTTAGCGCCTTGTGGAGCATTGCTGCTCGCCGGGCCTATAATCACAACTGGCGCGTTGCCAGAGCGGTGATCGGGAACCGTGCCTCGGTCGTGGAGACCACGTCCATGGTGGTTGCACCCAAGGGCACAGGCCCTAAGGGACACGTGAGGCAGCTGCTGGAGACTGGGTTCCCAGGGCGGCCACCAATGTTGCTGGCAGCTGCAACTGCTGATCCCCATACCAAAGCTGAGGCCAAAAGGGCTACCAAGATTCAGGCCCTCTTTGATTTGTTACTGAGTGAGTTCCTCAACCTGGCCGAGTTGGGGGTGACCTGGGAAGAGTTGGGCGACCCCGTCCGTTTGCAGCAGTTCAAGGACCAGATTATGCAGTCCACCGGCCGACTCACTGAGGCGAGGATTGGTGCCCTCCTGGCGGCTCTGCGGCGCTGGCAGCGGTATGCCTCTGAGAAGGCTTTCCCCGTTGCTCAGCCAACTCCGCTCCAGTTGGGCGAATTCTTTCGTGCAGTGGCCCAGGGTGGGCCCACAGCCGCATCCTCCATGTTTCAGGCATTGAAGTGGTTTCGGGTTACCTTTGGCCTCAACTTCAATACAGACCATTGGCTTACCCAACCCTTCAGGCTGCTCCCACCGGATCATCGGGTACAGCAGAGGACCGAACTACAACCCTGGGAGCTGGTGAACCTGTTATTGATGATGAAGAAAGCGTCCGGCACACATTTGCTGATTTTGACATTTTTTGTCTGGGCAGCTATTTCATGTGTACGCTTTGAACATTTTCAACGGTCGCATTACATGGAGAGCCATCCTCAATGCCTGGTTTTTGAATGCTCCCAAGGCAAAGCCCGACGGCGTGGCGCGCGGCCTCCGTATTCGTGGGCTATGCCAGAATTGGAGTTTCAAGGGCTCAGCATCCATCGTATTGTCCGGGACTTCGTGACCATGGAGTTGAACCCCCAGCTGAACTTCCTGTGGCCGGCCCTCCAGCTTAGCTCAGATGATCTCTGGGAGGTCACTGAAGGCACGGCATGGCTGGTAAACAGGAAGATGTCGCGGGGCCGTTTCCTGGAACTCCTGCGGGGCGCCCTCATCACCATGCAGGTGGATCACGCCCAGGCCCGGGGGGCTGGTTACAACAGGCTGCGCCGGTTCTTGCCAACTATGGGTATGGTATGTGGCTTGCAGCCCTCCAACCAACAGGCCATTGGCAACTGGCAGGAGGTTCCCAGTGCAGGAGGTCCTGAACCCGTTCGCAAGAGCAAAGCAGTATGGTCGATGGGCCTTCACTATGCCGGGCAGAAGGTCTTGCATTCGGCAGCCGTCAAGCGAGCGTTGATTCAGCGGTTTCTCCATCTACTGAGGCGCAAGCTCCCCGAACTGGCCCTCAATGCTGATGGTCTCGTGGCCCGTGACGCCTGGACCTGGCCTGAGCTCGCTCAGATGAACGAAAGTTTTGGGCCCTTGGAGGCGGCGCTGATGACGCCTGAGGTCCAACCTCCTCCAGAGACACCGCCGGTGACGGCGCCTGAGGCCCCCCCTCCTGCAGACACACTGCCTGAGGAGGCCTCGGGAAGTGCCTTGCCTGTGGCAGGCCCCAAGGAGGAGATCCCGGCTGAGGAGGCTGACCAGATCACCCCGCCGGAGGAGGCTGCCGATCCAGAGGCCCAGTCCGCATCGTCTTCGACTACTTCATCGTCCGCGTCGGACTGTTCGGCCATGGGCAGTGACTTGGAAGGCGTCCTGGCAGAGGAGGCGGCTATCACAGAAGCCAAATGGTTCGTCCAAAGCCGCCGAGTTCACATCGTCAGTGGAGTGCTGGATGAGCGCCAACTGCCCTACTGCCGGGATTCGCCCTTCGCCCAAGATCCCAAGAGCCAGGGAGAGGGCTTTGGATTGGTTGTCCGAAGCCAATTCTGCCAGCGGTGCCTGGCACGCATGCCACGAGGCCTCTATGCCTCCTTGGCTGACCAGTGCGGATGGTTGCACTGAGTGTATAAAAAGCTGAGGGACCAGAGGTGCCGTGGGGTGCGGGGGCGGGGGGTCGACGTGCGTCTACATGGGGGTCGAGTTTGATTTTGCTCACCGACCTTTTTCCGACGTCGTGTTCCCGGTCGACCTTTCTGATTGTTGTGCCCCCACCCCTGTTTCCCCCCTCGGGGTAGGCTTGGAGGGGCACCTTTTGGTCTGTGACCTGGCTTGGCCTCCTCCGGGGTGCCACCAGAATGGGGTGGGTATCGAGGTGTGTTCGGCCGCTCCGACGGGCAGGGTGGTAGGTCTGGGACCTCCACCTGTGGTGTTCGCTACGTCGCAACCCAGCTCAGGGCTCAGAGGGTCGTAGCTAGAGTACTCACGCGATTCGATTGCGGTACCCCTACGGCCATGAGCGGTTCGAGGCGCATCGATACCTATCAGGATGACAGGGGACTGACGACATGCTTCGCTGGAGCCAACATCCTGGAGGAGTGGAAGAGTGAGTTGGTTCATGCCCACAAGTGGGAAACGTTGGAAGATTTTGTCTACTACTTCAACGAGACCGCCATGGAAACGTCATTGGATCAAGTCCTCCAGCCGACCAAGATGAAAGACAACCGGTTGTTGCGAGCCAGGCTGAAAGCGGCCCACGCAGCCGGCCTTGAGGCCATTCGCGCAGCCGCTGCGGAGGCAAAGCAGCCGGAAGCTGTGGATGAGACACTCCCAGAATCCACCATGCAACAACTTCACAAGGACTTTGCCACCAAATACGGTGTGGTGTTGGATGCGTTCTTGGAACCATCCGACGCCCTTCGGTCCCGTATTTACAGGGAATTCCGCAAAAGGACAATGTCAGTCATCAGTGTGGCCAAGGTCCGATCCATCCTCCACCAGTCGGCGCCCAAGCAACAGGAATCAGTCCGCCTGGGCGCGGGCGTCCAGCTTGAGTTTGCAGCCGACGATCATCGTATTGTGCGAACCGTGGTGGAGTACTATTTCTCCCTACGTACTTTGGCTTATGCCTGGGCGTGGGGAGGTTTGTACAAGGTATCTGACTTCGATGGCAATGAGAAAGTCTTCATGCCCCTGGCCCCAGCGATGTCTTATGCGGATCAAGCCCTGGAGTTCGGGCAGGGTAGCCTGATTTGGCTGGAGCGCAATGATATCAACACACGCTCCAAGATGGCTTCCCTCATCCGCCGTGGCTACACAGGTGCGTCCGCCTTGGAGGAGGCCTTGCGCCAGACCCATATTGACTGGCGCGCCCCGGGAGTTCAGCCCACCTTGCCTGAGGCAGGTGCCTCCCCGAAGCGCCGCTTGGCGGAGAATGATCAGCCGCAAGAGAAAGGCCCAGCAAAGGAGAGGCGCCTGGTCAAGACGGACAAATGGCCTACTATCTCTATGTTGAAAGGGGGTCAGAAGATTTGCAAGCCTTTCAATGACGGGCGTGGCTGTACCAAGGCGGGCTGCAAGGACCTTCATCAGTGTGATGTCAAGTTGAGCTCCGGGAAAGCCTGCCTGGCCAGTCACACCCGGCTCCAGCATGAATAGGGACAACGCCCCCCGAGGGTCGGGGAACCCCGGGGGGGGCCCAGATGAGGTGGCCTTGCGCGCGCAGCTTCCGGCCAGTTCGACATCTTCTGAGGCCCACCGCCGTGTGATCCTGCGACCTGATGGTCACTCTGGCCATGTGACTATGGCTGACCGCCTGTATGCAGCGAAGCCTGTCACTTGGAGGGGCCAAGGGGATTTGCCGCAGTTTCCCTGGGCAAAGCCCTTCAAGGGTACTTGGCTGGTTGTGGACCTTTGGTCAGGTATTGGCGGGCTTTTGGTCGCTTTGCTGGCTATGGGAGTTCACTTCTATGCAGTGGCTGCTGAGATGGATGATGAGGCCGCCCATTGTACTCAAGTGGTCATGCCCCACGTTGTTCCTGTCACCCGGGTGGAGGACCTACGTGCCGTGGATTTCATCCCTATGCTGGTCCGCCGAGCTTTTCGGGGGGTCCTCCTGGGTGGGGGCTCCCCGTGCCAGGGCAATTCAGCCTTGAACAGGCGCCGCAAGGGACTTGATGACACACGATCTCAACAACCGCTTGAACTTCGGCGGCTTGTATCAGAGTTTGAACAGCTCCCAGCTTGTCAGGGCATGGAGATTGTCGCTTTCCTTGAGAATGTGGCCAGTATGCCCAAGCAGGTCCAACAGGCCTATGAGAACTGGTTGGCGGGGCCCCCCATCCTACTGGACGGAGGTTCCTGTGGATGGGTGTCGCGTCGACGGTTTTTCTGGCTCCGCTCCCGGCGAGGCGTGGTCAGTCCGGCCAACCCACCTCCGGAGTCGTGGCAATGGTGCACAACTACATCTGGAGTGGCGGAACTGCGGTATGCGGGAAAGAAGCCCCTGCCACCGCAAGTGTTTTGGGACGACCATTTCCTACCTCTGCTCTCCCCTCAGGCAGTGTTACAGCAGGCTGGCAAGGGCGCGATGCACACATTCACTCGGGAATTTTACCATCCGGAGGACCGGGTCCCCGAGGTTAGTCCTGCAGCAGCCGAACGTTTCTATGCTGACCAGCGCCGTTTCCTTCCGGGGGCCTATGAAGAGCACTCACTTTTGTGGCACGGGAAGCAATGGCGCCAACCATCTCCTGCTGAGCGCTGCCAGATGATGTGCTTGCCGCCAGCACTGGTAGCTCCTGCTCGGGGAAATCAGGTCAAGCGCACCCAGGCACAGAACTCATTCATTGGTAATGGCTTCCATATTCCTTGTGTGGTGGCGCTCATGGCTATGCTACCTATTATTTTGGAGGCCAAATTTGTACCTTCGTTCACCTCCGCGGAAGAAGCAGCATTGAGGGATAGGTTGCAGCACACGGTCTGGGAACCAGGGCGCCTGGACGCTATGCCCGGTCTGTTGACCGCTACCGAGGTATGCCTCGATCTGCGGATCCAATTCGCGTTTGCGGACATACCAGACAGTACTTGGCACCAGGTCCTTGCTCGGTTGCAGGCCTGTGACCTGGCGAGTCTGCAAGCGTATCCTATGTGGAGGCGGCTTCGGCAAGAACCGTGGGAAGTGCTGGGACCGGTCCCCATTTGGGGGCGCATGCGAACAGCTATCTTCGCTGGGCTTACTGGCCAACGCTACCCAAGCTCCTCGGCCAAGGGCTTGGACCATCTCTTGCCCCCGGGGTTGGGCAAGGATGAACATGTGGCACAGGCCAGGCAACTCCCGTCACCTTTCCATCCGTCTGACTGGCCTGAACCTGATGTATCCTTTGTGGTCCAGGCACTGGGTGTCTGGCAGCAGTTTCTCCCAGTGTACAGCCAAAGGCTGAGGCGCACTTTGAAGGCTGTGGAAAAAGCTGTGCAACTCCTGAACCCGTGTCTTGCGGCCGTAAGGTCTACTAGTTCCAACAAAGTAGCGCATACTAAACAGCC
This sequence comes from Durusdinium trenchii, assembly GCA_963970005.1. Taxonomy (NCBI): domain Eukaryota; class Dinophyceae; order Suessiales; family Symbiodiniaceae; genus Durusdinium; species Durusdinium trenchii. Next base: position 359,725 of record CAXAMN010003302.1, read on the forward strand.
TGCTTTTGTTGCAACCATGGCATGCCTTCTGCGATGGCCGGACCGTGATATGGCCCGCCAACTTGTCCAGGGGTTCGCTATTGTTGGGTCCCTTCCGCCGTCCGGGGTGTTCCGAGGTATTCAACAAGCGGACAAACTCCCTTTGGCTGATTGGCTGGGTCCATCAGCTGAAGAGGAAGTCCAGCGGTTGATCCGTAGTCGACCCCCCCTGCATGCTCCAGAAATTTTGGCAGTTACTCAGGATGAGATCCTCAAGGGTTTTTGCAGCCCACTACGAACCACGCAGGAGATGAACGATCTATTTGGTGTGGGTGGTTGGCGCGCTGTGGAACGTTTCCTTATTATTCAACCTGATGGTAAACAAAGGGTCATTGATAATGCCCGAAAGAGTGGCCACAACCGTCATACATCCATGCAAGAAACCATTTCGACCGTTAATGTTGACTTTGTTGCATCCGTAGCGCGCATGGTTAATACCGTTTTGGAGACCCATCGGTCCGACCCTCCTGATTGGCTTGATTTACGGTTGGGCACGGATGACCTGCCCGATGCCTATCGAGGCCTGCCGGTCCAAGATGACCATTTGCGGTTTTCCAATGTGGCCATTTTCGTCCCCGACGAAGGCTGGCGGTTTACCACCATGTATGGACTCGCCTACGGGTTAGAGAGTGCGGTGGTGAGCTTCAACCGGTTCCCCCAGTTGGGTATCGCGATTGCAAGACGCTGTACCCTCTCTTTTTGTGCTGCATACTTTGATGATGAACTTGCGGTTGATTTTGTTCACCATGCGGATGTCTCGCAGCGCGGACTCCAACTTGTGTTCCAACTCATGGGAGCACCACCGCAAGCATCCAAATCTTTCGCACCTGGACGTAACCGTCATTACCTTGGTACTTCAGTACACGTTGGCGACTTTGTGTCTATGGGAGCGATCAGATTTCAACCCAAGTTCACCACTCAGAGGAAGGTTTTAGCTAAAATTCACTTGGCGCTGGCTACCAACAGTCTGTCGCCGGACGACGCTGGAAAGCTCAGAGGGGACCTCAACTGGATGTTTAGCATGTGTGCCGGTCAGGCAGGTCGGATCGCTGGACCCACACTCACTGCGTTGCAGCATGCTGACTCCCCTACTCTCTCCCCTGAGGAGTCCGTTACCTTTCAGCTCTTAGCAGCGTTGGTGACCTGCCCAGGGCCTCGAGATGTAGCTGTGCGGGCTCTCCCTCCCCAACCAGTCCTTGTGTACTCGGATGCGTCCTTTGAGCATGGGGTCCTCCGCGTCGGCTGGGTTGTCTTCGGTCAGTCGTCTCGCCCCCAGGGACTGACATGTGTCGTCCCGCGCGAGGTGATTGAGTCCTGGACCGACCGTACACAACAAATTTACCCTGGTGAGACACTGTGTGGGCTCTTGGTACCATGGTTTCATGGAGCAACCTTACACCACCAGGATCTCCTATGGTTCATCGATAATGAAGCAGCTGTTGCTTCCCTCATTCGAGGATCCAGCTCCCAGATCGATGTCCATACGCTCGTCCAGGTCGCGCATTTCTTGTTCCAAAGATTTCAAATTCGTGTTTGGATCGAATGGATTGACTCTGAGAGCAACCCTTCTGATGGTCTATCACGAGATGGGGTTAGTGATTCTTGGACGAGGTCACAACCCTGGGATGTGTCAGAGGTTAGCTACCCGGATCCCCTCCGGTCCGTGTGTCACCCTGCACACCTTTCACGTTCTTTAGAGTACATGGACAGTGGGTGATTGATACAGTGGGTGGTATGTTAAGTTCATCTAAGATGACTTTCCAAGCTGGTCCGT
>CAXAMN010003302.1:361547-397626 GCA_963970005.1 Durusdinium trenchii
AAAGAAAGAGTCGTCACTGCCACTCTGTGAGTTCCCCTTATGTTTCTATGTTATTGTACCCAAGCTTCTTTGACCTGGGTTTGGAGGGATTCTGTTTGTTGCAGAGGATCAATTATATCACTCACCACACCCCATCATACGCACACGAAAAAAGCAAGGACCCTTGGCTTCTCCAAGACAAATGTCAGTTCTCTCCTTTTCTCCCAAGACGCCTCTTCGAACGGAGGAACCGCTTCTCCAGTCAAGGCCCTGTCGCTCGCAACGCTCGCTTCTCGTGTGTCAAGACCTGTCGTCCTTCAGGCAAAATGAAGTGTGGAAGAGTCCCAGCGTCAGGCTACGACACTTGCTGTCGCAGGCGGCGGCGGTTCTTTCGCCCCGTCGCCGGTCGCCGGTCGCGCCGCTTGGGGTCGGCTGGAGCCATGGATGGACGGTGCGCACAGCGATGAGCATCGTTGCATCCCAACCTTTGGCGGATGAATGGAGCAGATTTGGTTCGCACCCAAAATCATGAACGCATCATGCATCCACAATCATCCCAAATCCGAACTGCCGCCAGGTGCGCCACGGGCCAGGGTCACGATGGCACTTGTGATGCCAAGAATCATGTGCCTGCATTTCAGCAGCACTGGCAAGTATGTCATGTGTTTGAAGATGTTGCCGCACATGTATCGATGATTTGCCCCACATACTACACGAGTCCACTGGTATGCATCCTCCCCGAAAGATCCCCGAACACATGGACTTGACCGAGTGCTTTTCGTTTCAGGCAGAGAGTGTGGTGATTGGACACGTCATGCCACCTGAATTGTCGCCCAGTGGGCCCAGTGGGCCCAGTGCTCACCCTGCTCACGGTCCGACGCATGCTCCAATCTATCCACCCTGTGGCCCTGGACCATCCTATGCTGGACCTGGTGCGTTCTTGCTGTCAGTGGAAAGTGCCAAGGACCTTTATGACCTTGTGCCTTGGGCAAGAAAATCCTTCCGCATCGCTGGTGTGTCTGGGACGTGCCCAAAGCACCATGGTCGAACTTCCGCATACTTCCTCAGAAAGGTTGAACTGGGGTTACTTGGACCCTTTGGGAGTTATTGATGTATTTAATTGATCATCATGATCATCGATGTTCATTGTGTCGGGTTGATGGGTCACCCACTGACGCATATGTTTCAAGTGAGTTGAAGCCACGTTCGTTCCGCGGGCAAACGGGTCTATGGGACCGAGACCAAACGGGCCGAGGGGCACAGATGGGGCCGAGAGGGCAAACCATGTATTGAAGAGGACGTAGTGATCGGATTTAGATGAAACAACATCATGTAGAGAGAAGTGTTTCTTGATGTTTTTTTTCAAGATGAGTGTTCCTCAACGTATACATAGTATACATCTCTTGCACCTTTTTTTCCTGGATCGCAACCCTTTCTTGTCGAGTTCACGCATCCTTTGACATGCAGCTGTGACCCTAGAAACACACAGTTTGCCCTAGTATGAGTTTCCTAAAGTTGTGCAAACATCCTGGGGGTCCATCATAGAAAGTTGCTTTAAATTCACTCAGAAAAAGGTTGTTGGATTAATTAATTACAATGAATCATTAAGGGGGTGGATTAACTATTTCAAAGGGGGTAGGGGAAGTGTGTGCAGAAAAAACAGAACTCATGGATTAAGGTCATGTTATAGAATATATAATGTATATTTATTGAATCTCAACTTGGATCGGGATTGTCGAAGAGAGAAAAAGACGCGACATAAATCAAGGGGTATGTAAGAAGGAAGTGAACCATCCGAGTGAGTTACTTTCCAAACACCATTTTCATGAAGCAAAGTTTGCAGATTGATTAGGTCGGGGCTCATATTCATCAGATTTTAACCTAAGACTGATTGTTGATTGTTCCTTGTTAAGACTCAACCCCCTCTGATGTTTTTGGCTTGAATTTCTCAATCCAGCACTGGAGCAGTGTAGGATGTTTTCTCGTTGTTTGGTCCCCCAGATTTTCGATTAACTGATCCGGGGGCCCGGCGGTAGTGCACCCCCCAAGCAAGCTATGTTCAGTTTTGATACGGATTAGTGCGGGCTAAGAAGGTTTGTGTGTGGGTTAAATGGTCATCAAAACAAAACAACGAATCGTCAACTGGTCGTTGGGGAATGTTCCACTGGTCATTTTGGGGCGGGCCTTCCGCTTGTGCCAATGCTCTGAATTGATCTTGATCAAGGCATGCAGACAGCATCCATGAACCCAAGGCACACACCCGGAAGGAAGTGGGAGATAGTTTTACCAAACGGCAGCAATGTCTTTGTAATGAACACAGTGCTTGTTCGAATTCTTTTGAATTCGCGAGGTGTTCTCCGAGAATGAGCAAATCTTTTATGGCAGGACCCTCCAACAGGTCACCACTTGCGACTTTTAGGTCTCCAAAAGCCACCATTTTGGAGACCTGTACAGCCGGGGCGAGGTACAGTATGTTCTGTTTCTTTGGGAATTCGCTTCGCTTGAATTCATTCGAGTTCGCTTCGCTCAGGATTGGACCGGCAAGATGGATCCCTACGTGCTCATCCGCCTCGGCGGGCGAGAGTTTCGCACCGCGGTGATGACGAATGCTGGGAAGAAGGCGAAGTTCCACTGGGCACAGGTCATCGACTGGCGCGGCGAGCCAGATATCCACTTCTTGGTGATGGACAGTAATGTGCTGGTGGCAGATGGGGTGATTGGAGAGGCCGTTTACAAAGGTCTTCCACTTCACCACGATTTCGCAGGAGACTGAATTGATGTTGGGTGGTTTGAGTTGAGTAGCCTGCTGGGAAGAGTTCAAGTCCATGAAACGATACATTTGCTTGGAGTCTTTGCCTGGGCAGCTAAGCGGTACTGTAGTCTGTTCAAGTGCCAATCAATATACTATAGACATCTGTAGACCAAAGTGTCTTTTCTCAGCACCAGGAGTCCTGGAGCTCATCCGAAAGCACACCTTTGGAGGTTGTCAGAAAGCCGGAAAGTTGAAGATTGCGATTCAATGGCAGAAGCCTGGATATCCAGGCCGGGCAGGCCGAAAAAACGTGTTTGCTCGCGTTGCCCACGTAAGCTGCGCAGCCAAAGGGGACAGAGTCTCTCAAACTGGGGTGCCCTTCTGCCGTTGAGCAGGAGAGTCCCTTTCACCACACTGGATGAGCGGAAAGTGGGCGACAACCATTCTGTTGCCCTCCGTTCCTTGCGACACGGTGCAGGGACCATGGATGAGATCCTTCCGGAAGCCGCTGTCCGTAATACGCTCTTGGAATACTCCAATGAAATACAGTAGTTTTACGATGCAAGATCCCCTCTTTGTCGTTTCGTGGAACCACGTCCAGCAGAATTGGATTCGGAGTAGGTAAGGCCCCGGTTTCACTGAGTCTAAGAGACGACTGCGTTCCCCACACGGAAATTCCGGATGTTCTCTCGAAGCCAGATCCACCTTCACTTAACCAAATGTGAACGCACGCAGGTGTGCACGCAGGTGCGCACGCACCGCACGCGGCACCGCACGCGCATGGAATGCATGGACATGCCGCTGGGTATGGAGCGATGCCAGGTGCTGGGGAATGAGTGAAGTGTCGCGGAATGAGATGTAGGAAGATTAGGAAAATGAGATAGCAAGACGAAGTAGATCCAATGTATATAAATGCTAGGCAGAAGCTTTATTTGTACAAACTTACAGAGGATTTGGTATAGATGATGTTTCTTTGTTCACATGATTGTACATGCATCATTGATTCGATATCCAACCAGACTTGCTTGTTTACTGCTTACAGTCAGGATGTCCCAGTCCAGGTCCTTCTAGCCTTGCAGTCTGATGATGTTTGTATTTGCAAAGTAAGAGTGGGTAGCAGGTCCCTTCGGGCAACTGCTATAGCTGGAGAGATAGTTTGAGATTGCTCAATGTTCAATAGAATAATATACTATATGGATTATGGATCTACCTAAAAAAGGTACATAGCAGCATTAACAAAATATCATAAAGATGTATATATGTATATCATATTTGCTCGGACCATTGGGTACTAGGCCACGATTGGGGTTCCGGAATTCGAGTGGCCGACACAGGGCATCCTGGTGCACTCGGTCATCCCGGTGCTCTCGGTCCTGTGAGCCCTGCTGCTGCTGGTCACATGCTCTTGATGGGTGCATATGACCATGGAGGCGATCGCTCTGGAGATCGCATTTGTTTTTTTCGATCTCCGTTTTTTCACCGTACACGCATGCAAAAAAATCATGAGGCCATCGCCGAAAAAGAGAACGATTTCACCAGAAGACTGAACACATGTGATGGCTGACGAGGCAAAAAGAAGAAGAAAAAGGATAAGAAGGACGCTGTGATACGCTGTGATACCTGAGTCACACATAAACGGACGGATGTGGCTTGCACGTTTTTCAATAGCTCTTCCATTCTACTACATTATTGGGGAGTTGTAAAGGCACCCAACTATGTTAGTTTTGGACCCGCCCACACATACACAAACGAGTTCTTAAGCATTCTGGAAATTGCTCGAAGGAGAAGAAGTTCAAGCTCAAGAAGTTGTCAAAGTACGTTGGATGTGATGGATGTTCACTTGACGATTTGTTCCAGCAAGAAAAGCTTAGACTGGTGTGAGGATCACTCTAAACGCTAAACAAAAGGACCTCCCTGCTCATGGGTGTTGGGTGTTTGTGTGCATTTTCTCATTCAGTAAGATGCGTTGGGTGGTCTCTTTTCAGAAGATTCATCCTTTAAAGGAGTGTCACCTTTCAGAAGAAGGATCCAAGACTGTTGCAAGGCACGGTTCGAGTTCCAGCAGCAGCTCCAGCTCTTAAGATCGCTCAAGATTGCTTTCTGCACCGCGTTGGATCTTCACCGCCCTGGTCCGTGGCGAGCGAACCAAAAAAACCGCACCGGTCGTCCGGACGCGGCGCAGGTTCCGGGAACCGCGCGGACGGGAACCCGGCTGGTTTCGGGGCGGTGGATCACTGTTGAAGAAAAAACACCATCACATTCCCATACGATATCCCATACATAGCGATGGAGATGTCACACCATTTTGGTGATGTTTCAATGCATCGACGTCCGGGACAAACCGCATTTCAGTCTTAGACCTGCAAGGTCCCATCACACTTCCAAACCCGATGGTTCCAGCACGTGATGCCGGAAGCCGTTTTTTCCGTGTTTCCGAGGGCGGCACCATCCTCAAAATCGATTTCCAAGGTGTTTTTTATCTGCTTCATCCCAGTACTTCACAGGGGACCTTCCTGGAATTTGGATCGCTTCCGAATCGCTTACGTTGGCCCTTTGGACCTTCATGAGGTTGGGTGAAGACTTTGATGAGGTTCGGACTCTCAGAAACGGTTTGGAATCGAACCACAACCATCCAACACCCATGGACTAAACACTTCTAGGTTGGAGGTCATTCCTATTGGGTTGGAGGCCATCACTTCTAGGTTGGAGGTCATTCCTATTGGGTTGGAGGCCATCGCTTCTAGGTTGGAGGTCATTCCTATTGGGTTGGAGGCCATCGCTTCTAGGTTGGAGGCCATTCCTATTGGGTTGGAGGCCATCGCTTCTAGGTTGGAGGCCATTCCTATTGGGTTCGAGGCCATCGCTTCTAGGTTGGAGGCCATTCCTATAGGGTTGGAGGCCATTTCTTCTGGGTTTGATGCCGTTCCGTTCCTATTAGGTTGGAGGCCGTATAAACCCACGCTAGTAGGTTGCTGGCCAAACTTCTTGAGTAGCTGATGGTGACCGAAAGATTCGATTTCTTTGACCGAGGCCTTCAGTCTTGAGTAATTATAGGGGGGCAAAAACCAAAAAAACGCTCCTCTTTTTGGGCATGCCGTGTTGGGTGGAAAAGAATTATACAGCTTCACTATGATGATCTATGATTCACTCATTGGGATGATTGTTTCTTTTTTGATCCATGGATATCCGCGGTGCACGTGTGAAGTGGAGAAAAAGACATAGATGTCCATGTCAACCATGAAAACTGATCTTCTGCTCATGTTCATCCATCGGTCTCTCGGCTCGCTCAGGCGGAGCTGGAGGAGGTCGCGGAACGTGGAATTCTCAGTGTTGCACCAATCGGAAAACAGTGATGCGGGTACTCTGACAATCCATGTATAGCATAAATATGAATGAACTAGTTATTTACAATAACTCTATTTAGCTGTATTTGTTTTTTGGGGGTCAATGTATGTATATATATTCCACATATACATGCAGTGTGTCTTTTTTAAATGAGAGAAGTCTATGCATGTCTCGAAGCAAGAAAAAGACCAGCCATGATCAGAGTTCTATAGGTCTCAGAAATCCAGGTATATAAAGATTCGAGACTCTTCAATTTAGAAAAGGACAAAGCTTAAAGAAGTGGTTGAACTCTGGGGAATCCACTTTAATCCATAAAAAATGGGATCTCAGATTTTGGAAGTCTCAGAGATTCGACAACGAGTGCATCACTTTTCGAGGCTTGGGTCTCTCGACACAAAGAGAGGGTCGGATTCTGAGAGATGGGGGGCGCCGGGGGGCGCCGCCGGTGTTTTCATCGAAAACGCGATCCAGAGTTGCAGAGGATTGTTGACTACAACTGGCGTAAAAACTCTAAACAAACACCTCAACAAAGCATCCGTATACCTAACTTTTGGTATTCATTCCTCATTTGATGTTTTTCTCTCATAGAAGCTAAATGATGAGATGTTCTTCACATGTGCAAATACACTGACTGTAGACAGCTAGCAATGATTTGGAGTTCTGTGAAACAGAGTGCGATCATGCTGGATCGATTGGAACAGTTTGGTAGAATCGTCGTCGATCTCACACTTGAATTCCAGGAGCCGAACATGCGCAGTTGGTTTGCAGATTGATTGTTGTTGTTGTTTTCATCTGTTATTTGTTCTAATTTGTGTTTTCTTGCTGCTCTTGTTTGCTCTTGCATGCCGTGCAAAATATTAGCTCAAATGCAACATGTGTTTCATTTCTGCACTGAGCTCAGAAATGTAGTTTTCCCAGGCTTTGAGCTCTCTTTCGACTCGGATGAAAATCTTGGCACCATGGGACGTCCCACTTGACAAAAATGGGACAAGGCTGGGCGCCCTGCTGTGAGGTCACTGAATCAGCAAATCGAGTCTCGATCAGACCGGAGGAACGAAGGCCAGAGACCGCCAACAGCCAGAGGCCTTTCGCCACATCTGTGAAGTCTGAACACACCAGGGAAGCAGGTGAGCAGTTGGATTGGAATTTGCGGCCTTGTGAAGGAAATTCCTGGAGTGGACCAGCTTTGGGCGATTCGGACTCGGTGGACGCTCCAAATGCAGTACAGAAGGTGAATTCCAGTCACAGTGAGAAATCCAGTGTTCCAAGTCAACGGCCTTCGATTAGTACGATCAAGGCCTTTGTCCGTGAGCTGGTCCGTGGCCACGTCTCACGGCTGATCTCCGAGGCGGGTGAGAACGAGCCTTGCATCCTGATCTTGGATAAAGCCATCAGGAAGCTTTCAGTTTGTCAGGTTGAAGGCGCCAAGCGTGGCCGCAGCAAGCATGAGATCCAACTTGCTTTGGTCCAGGATATCCTCACACAGGACACCAGCTCCTACAACGGCTTTGGTGCGGCGATGAGAAATACCAGATCAGAGAAGCAGTACAAAGCTGGCATCCAATGGCCTTCTGGGCCTTCCAATGGTCTACTCTTTTTGGCCTTCGCTTCTTCCAGGGAACGAGATGTCTTTGTCTCCGCTTTTGCCATGCTTTGTCATCAGGTCCAAACATTGGATGGCTTTGCGACGGACATCGAGCCTGGTGAAGTGGGTGACATCCAGCTGCTCCGCACCCAGGTGCCTAGTGGACAGTTCGGTGCCGAGCTCCCGGCGAGGGAGCCAGGTGCCTCCCTCTTTCACACGACTCCCGGCAAGTTTGTTCAATTTGGCGATGCTTCGGTGTCTGATGTGACGGATTTGGGCCAACTGAATGCAGATTGGTGGACACAGATGACCGGTGGCCTGCTCCCTGGCGAGACGAAGGGGACCACCTTCCACAAGGTGGGACAGGCATCGCGTCCTGCCAATCCCATTCGCGAGACCCTACAGCAGACCAAGGATGCTCTGAAATCGAGGCCCTGGAAGCCACCGAGCCTTGTCATGGAACACTCAAGCTCGACGGACCTAGCTCGCGGCTGAGGAGCCGTCGGTTGGCCCGTCGGTTGGCTCGCGGCTGCTGCATGGGTCCAAAACGGGACGGTGCTGTGCAGCCGACGTTTCTAGACAGCTTGGACTCTTGGGTGTTTGAGGCGACTCTTAGGGGGGAAAACCTTCTCAAGATCGATCGCAAAGTAAGAGGAACATCGACAAAAGGATCAAAAGGTTGACCCAATTGAAAAGGGATGTACAAAGGGCCAAAGGCTTCCCTTGCTATTCTAGAAAACACCCGCTGGAATCCCTTGCTGTGACCATGTAAATACTAGCTTCACTCTAGCTGCAGACTCATCGTTGGTGCCAGGATCACTGGGTTTCGCAAGCGCGAAAACCAGGGCCTCGCATGGCACGTTGTGCTGTGTTTGCATCGATGCTGTGGGTGCTCAAAAGGTCGCTCGCGGCCGTGCTTGCTCCATTCGATGAGTCGACGGGCGGTCAGACAGGTCGAATTCTACGGTAGAATCATGTAAAACACGGAACCACTCAAGATTCTGAGGTGACCCCTTGGAGGAGAGTGGCAGCTTGGGTCAAAGTGGTGGGGGTCCTCAGCTGTGGTTCATCCCTTCTTTTTGTTCACCCGTTAACCCGACGGACTGGAGCCCCTCTTTCTGAAACGTATCGAAGCGGAGTGACGGCCACAGATGTTCCATGACTTGGAGACACGGCTGAGCAAGCGGCATTTGATTTCGTTTGATATCGAGTGATTCATAAAAATCGATCATAAGGTCATCAGAAAGTTCAAAGATGTTCAAATTTTGCTCCTCTAATGAGTAAGACTCAGCCAGCACCAAGCAGGGGATGAACTCCACTGTTTTAGGGCAGGAGTCAGATTGCAGAAATGATCAATCACATATTAAACTCACGAAAGCTAGTTTCATCTAGTTTCGAGTTCTCGCGATGTGTTTGATCATACATACCTTCGATGGAATCCTATGGATCTATTATATCTATACATCGTTTCCTTATGGATCGGGTGATCATGGCGACACCTTTGTGTCGACGTGGCGTCGACTGTCGACAGTCAGCTCTGTTGTCCCCTTTGAGAAGGTGGCAGTGCATGAATCCGCGTGACAGTTACTGGTCACTGCTCCCACTTCGAACAAGTCCAAAAGGGTCCCGAGGACCCGGTTCTTCGCCGAACGGACCGAGGTTCTTTTTTCCACCCTGAGCCGCCTGGCCCAGTGCCCGGCCCTTCCATGCCCTTCCTACTTCTCGATCACCCGCATCACCCGCATCTCGATCCACGGACCAGAGAAACAGAGAGGTGGCACCTCGCTCCGTTCACAACCCCGTGGTCCCTCAAACCGATCTGAGCCCCTTAGAGCCCCTCAGACCAGGATTCGGCTCCAGGGACGACACTTCTGGGACCACACTTCCGTCGCCCAGAATCCGCCAGCGATCAAACGAAGCCCGACCGACCGCCCTGGGTGTCTTTTTCCGAACGTCCCGGGCGAAGGGCCTACGCCGGTGTTGCCGCCTGAAACGGTGCCGCGCCCCGTTGGACGGACCAGTACCGGGACCACTCTCAGGTGGCACCTTGAGCCTTTCAGGCCGGGGCGTCGTCGTTAGCCCGTGACTTGGGCCCGATGACGCCCGTGGGTGGACTGGACAGGTGAGGGAGATGGCAAGAAGAAGAAGAAAAAGAAGGTGGGCGGCCTCGGATGCTTGGAACGAACGCCGCAGCACATCTGAACACTGCAGCACAAACCCTCAGAATCTGAAGACCAACAACTGCACATGTTTGCACCAATCCTCAAGATCGCCAAGGAACCACTCTCCACTTATATTCCAATTACATAAGAGCTAGTATAATTAACGTTGGACTGGCTTATGTGTAATTTAATCATGTAATTAATGATCCATTAACCATGATGATCTGATGATCAGCAACTTCTCATGTGTATCGGCACGGGCAGCAAGCTGTGCTGGCGGTTAGAAGCTGGAAGCTCCTAGTAACAATTCGGCTTTCGTGTCATGTTTATAGCTTCGAGCTACCAGCAGCGATGCCCTTGTTACTATAGTAGGGATGCACTTGTTACTACCACAGGAAAAGAAGGAGAAGAAACCGAAGAAGGAAGAGAGTCGCCTGGAGGCAAAGATGGGCGACCACCACTGTACTCATGGCACCAGGGGTCCCGACTGAAAGGCCAAGCACCGATCCCCGATTTGGCGGGGCGGCAAAAAGATCTGCGCCCAGAGATTTGGTGAACGGATTCCGGAGGAGACACGGGTGCTGTGTCTTGATCACACCATAATCGAAATAAGCCCTAGCCTAGCAGTGCATTTTGGCGAGACATTCGCTACTCGTGGTGCAGTGAATTTCACAGGCACCGAAGACCCTGGCTCCGCTCGCTCCGCTCAGTGCAAGAGGCATTGGCCATGCACTTAGCGAACCTGTGATTTGTGTTGGATTATTTTGTTCACTGATGTTCACTGGGTGGTGTTTTCCGGGGTCAAAACTGGGCCACCCTGCTTGACCACCGAATATGACTATGAACCTATTAAGATACTTTGCTCTATAAGGGACGTTAACCGACCATGTTTGGTGGTGGGGGAGTTTTGACTCGCAGCCATATATATAATATTTGATCATATTTGTATGTTCAACCGGCAATATATGGGATGATTGAGTACTGACACATATGTTTCAATGAGTTGAAACCACCAAATATTTTGTCATGCCCCTCAGTCAGGCAAGTTGGCTGAATTGCCAAGCCCTGGAATCGAGGCGAGAGTCGGGTTTCCTTCATCTCAAGACCCTTCAAACAGCTTGAGACATGTCCAAGTGGGCGAACCGCTGACGTCGAAACAGGAGGCCCCATCTTCAGAGTCCAAGATGTCTTCAAGGCCGACACGGTGCTGGTCGGATCCGGCCAATCCATGCGATTCACTGCGATCGATCGATCCGGATCGCCCGAACTCGTTTAGAACCAGCGAGTTGGACTCGCGGGTGGAAGAGGCTGAAAAAAGGACATGACCACCTATGAGGATTCCATAGATATACCGATATACCTGAAGTCATTTCCAGAACAACCTGGGACTCCTTCCCTGATTGATTGGGCAAGTACCAGCCAGTCACGTGCAGGGCTTTGAACAGCTGCACAAGTAAAGTCAGTGGCCAGGGTCCCTTCACAGTCCATCTTGAGCGAGGTGGAGCAGAGTGAGGCGTGGCAGATGGGTTGCTCCTTCTCCTTCTGGTCCAAAAATCTGTTGAGAAAGCCAACTCGGCTCATTCCCCGAAGGAGATGTGGGAACTCTTGCGGTGTTCCAATTGGATCAACTCGATCGCCCACCATTTCGTGGTTAGCACCAAACCGACCTACTAGGAATTTCATGAACTTATAGACTATTATAGATCAATCTATTTTCTCATTTTTGACTCCAGATGTGGGATCGCCAGCTTCATCCAACACGCCCATCCTTGCCAGGAGCCAGTGCGCATGGCTCCTCCTGCTGCGGTCAGAAGCGGAGCAGAAGCGACAGCGGTGCCGGGCGCCCCGCGTCCTCTACTCGCGACATGTCTTCCTGCAGATCTCGAGCGCGTTGGGATGGATGTTTGAAGATTTCAGATTGAACCGGAAGACAGTACTCTACACAGGATTGTTCGGTGCTTCTGCTATTGTTCTCTCTCTCTCTTTCTCTTTCTCTGTGTCTAAGGCCACGGCCAACAGCCGGTTCACCGCTGCCTCCAAGTGGAGAGCCGTCAGACACTCGATGAGTGTTTCACAGGATCAAACATGCAACACGACTCAGTATGAAAATGGTTTTCAACATGTTTCAATCATTCAATAATTCATGAGGCGACGCAACCCTTGCGTCATCCGTCTGAAAAATCGGAAGAACACAGATGTTGGGATGTTGTTGGGAAGACTGGAGAGCCTGAGCTCGTATATAGATCTTGTAGACCCCCAGGGCACTTCTTCTTGGGCCTTTGAACGAGTATAGATACTTTCAGAAAAAAACGAACAAGAACATATGCTAACAGCTGGAGTCTTCCTCCACCAAGTCCTCATCCCAAACGAACGAGATGAAGACAGTTGAAACCACCTCAGACCGAAAAAAGAAGAAAGTATATAAGCTTGTGATATGAATTCGACAAAAAAACGCCAAAAGCTTCTGGACCACCCGCTTCGGACCGCGCCGAACGCACCAACCGCCCTCCCACCAAGGCCACCGAGCCTCCAGGTCGGGCGGGGCTCGTCGACCGGTCGACGCCGGTCAAGCCGAAGAAGCGCCACGGGCGACGCAGGGGGCGGAAGGTGGAGCCGGAAGGGCAGAGGCTCAAGCAGGCGCGTGGAAGTCACGTGGAAGTCACTGGTTCGATGCTGGAATCGTGAAATTCCCCAGGTTTTGCCTTTGTTCTGTTTTAAAGAAAAGATCATGAAAAGTGGATGAACTGGAGGGGTCAGCTATACTATGCCACACTTGCACCGCTTGAACAGGCTTGAAGGAAGACAAAGTGAAGCGCGAGCCAAAGGATATATGATGTTCATGTCTTGAAGCTAGCTAGTTGGATTCTGGGCTTCGTCTCAATGCCTGCTCAGGTTGGAAGATCAATTTGAGAAGTCCATGGCCGCAATGCAGGAGAGCGAAAGCCCCGTTGCGAAAGCAGTCAATGGGGGTCAAGCTTGTTTTGGTTCAGACGACCCATCCCCTTGTCCGAAGTTGAGGGTTGACCAAGACAAGAATCAAAAAGATCTGTCGGGTCAGGCTGAGCACAAGATGAAGCTGGCAAAGTCCTGATCACAGATGGCCTGTGATGTCATAGTGTTCTTGAACTCATGCATCGTTCTACATGTCGTTGTTCCTTGTTAGAATTCTCAAGCATGCCTTGCCAGCTGCCTTGAGTAACAGAGTAACATAGAGTTAGAGAGCTCAAGTCCACCTTAGCCATTGATCAATGGTTCTTTTCCTGAGCAGGAAAAGATACACCCTTGAAAGATTTGCCCCATGTGCCCTCGCCCCCGGATTCATTTATGTCTCAAAATGACGTTTTTTATCACAAACCGCACTCAATCACCGGACATGCTTCAGTCTCCACTGCGCGAGGGTCCGAATGAGAGTCTGAGGCATCGCTTCGAGTTGGAGAAGGAGTTTGAATTGGTCGGGCCGCCCCAACGGGCCGTTTTCGAGGGACCCAGATGACCCATGAGTGCGCCGAGGGACCCATGAGCACATTGCAGTCCCATGGAGCGTTTGGACAACACAGATGGCCATCCTAACCTAAGCCATCCTGGGCCGGACTTGGTGGGAAGAACCAATTCGTCAAACCGGGGGGACCTTCATGGGAGTTCTGCGTCGTACGTCGTATGCCCCACCGTGCCGTCCGTCGTCCCATGCCGGTCCTCGCCTAAGGAAAGGGACAGAACCTTTGCGGAGCTGCAGGCATCGGGGGACGCTTTCTTTTTCTGCGGCGGTACAGCGAGGAGATGGGTGGGAGGTGTTGTGCTGAGATGTTGACCCGTGAGGAGAAGCACGAGATGCAAGTGAGGACCGAGAAGGTTACTTGGATTTATTCGGTTTGCAGTTGTGGAGTTGAGGTGCGAAGAAACATCCTATAGTTATCACCTTCAGAGGGTTGTGTGCAGTGTTCTCTTCATGACGTCCTACTCAGGCGCGCTTGCAGCAGGAGCTGCTGAAGCTGCTACATGTGACACGTGCTTGCTTTTGGTAGTGACGATAGTGTTGCGAGATGTGAGGAGTTGGCCTCGCAGAATGGAAAGACAAAGGTGGAGATCGAGCAGCTCTTGAAGTCCGAGGTGATCAATATGTTTGTGGTCAAAACCCTAACAAACAGATACACAAAGACTCTGAAATCAGCTGGGTCCAGCTTTTCTTCTGAGCAGATGAATCTTCACTGCAGGAAAGCCTTCAAAAGAAGCTTCAAGAGTCGCAGGTGGAAAAGAAGAACAGCTAATTATTCATAAATTCGCACGAATCTCTTCATTTGGTTCCCACGGTTGGTGCAGAATCCTATCGTGAAAATGGTCCGGTTATGTTGACCAACTGGCGACTTGTTATCGATTTGGAAGGCCACCTTGAACAAGTTGGAAAACCATGCAAAGTGTACAATTGTAGAATGCAAGGTCTGAAAATGGTCGCCACAAGTCACAAGAATAGCCAAAAGAATCCACAAAGAAGCAAAGAACATGCCGTCAAAGCTTTATTACTTTATGGATCTTTCAGGAATCCTTTTGATTCAAACAGGCAACCTAAACATGCTCATCAAAACCACCAGCCATGGCGGTCGAAGCCGGCAGACCGACTGGTACCGAAAATGAACAGAATGGATTAGATACCAGGTAGGTCAACCTATATATATGGGGTAGTTGGAGGCCATCGCTAGTAGGTTGGAGGCCATCACAGGGTGGCGGCCATCGCTATATATACATGCACATACACTTTTGGGGCTCCTGGCCTTACTGTATACTAGTAACAAGAAACTACTAGGGACTCCTGGCATCGCTACTAGGAGCGATCGGACGCTACGAACGGAGCTTTCGGGGGCACCTTTCGGTGTTTCAGCAAGCACATCGAGGCGGAAGCAACGCGGCTTCGCAGTGAAGCGGCCAGCACCTCCCGGAAATGCTCGGCTGGGAGACCTGGTTGGACGACATTTGAAGGACGACCGGAGGTGTTTCTTTCTCCAGTGGCTCAATGAATTGGTTTAAGGGAAATCTGCAGGAAACCCTTGTTTTCATGCCCCGAACATCCCAAGACCATGGCTTTCCTGTAGATGTTCCCTTAAACCAATTCTGTGAGTGGCTCTTTATGTGAATGGGATGGGATTGGATACATTCAAAGATAGACGTGAATGGAGTGAACTCTTTTTGAGGGAGACGTGGGGTTGACCAAGGATTTCCCACTAGAGGAGGGTCAATGAATGTTCAAGAGCTACGCTGGGTGGTGGTTTCAGAGATTTTTCTCAACCTGTACTTGGAATGATTGAACCCACTGATTATTTTTCAAGTGAGTTGAAACCACCAAGCAGTTTGGGGGTTATACACTATATATTTTATATATATTATATATATGGCAACTTCCAAAGTGGTGCACCCTTGCTTGGGTTTGACTCCGAAAACCCAAATCAGTCAGCAGGATGACTCAGCAGGTGTTACCAATTCCCCATATTCCCCCAAAGGTAGAGCTTTTCGGCTACAGCCCTTTGGAGGAATTTTTTGTTTTGGCGGGATTTGGTCTAAAGCAATCTTATCCACTGCAAATGTGAAGGTTTTTTTTGTTTAAGGCGATTCCTTCGTAAACGTGACTTGAGAGTGGAGATCATGCACAAATGCGTGTTGTCATGTTTTTTTTGGGGCAAGACTTCTTCGAGACAATATGCACAGTGATACTTGACATCTTCAGAATTTAATTGTGCATAATGTGTCATCGTAAATAGTGCAGGTTCTACTCAAAGGCTCCCAACAGTCAGCTCAGCGAACAAGGCGTACGAAGAGAGAGTTACAAGATTGGAGGAGGAGCGCTGCTTTGGGGCAGCATGTAGTCATGCTCCAACTTCTGACTTGAGATCACTTGAAAGTATCAATTGGCGTTTGGCAACAAGAATGGGGATGGCGCCATTGTGGTATTTGGCCCAGTTTGGCGCAACATGTCTTGTTTGTTTTGTCAGGGTGGTCACTGGGTGTGGGCTGTTTGGGAGGCATTTCTGACAGAGTCAAGTGCCCCACTTGCCAAGTTGGTGAAGTGCTGGATGTCAGACACCAGGCAGAGCCATTTCAAACTCGAAAAATCACATGAAAAGTTATGTTCTCATTCTCCATGCACAAAAAACCATGTCGTTGTGATGATCTTGGGAGATGATCTCCGCACATCGTTCTGACCGCGTTGATCCTATTTGGGGTGTTGCGTCTCAGACGGGGCGGGAAGCCGCTTGATCCAATCCCGGTAGCTTCAACTTGGGGCGTTTTTTTACGGTGTCCAACACACAAGGCAAAAGGGATACTCCGACAGGTTGAGCAAAAAGCACGCCAAATCCGAATCTCTCAGATCCGAATGGTTGACTCATGCTGGTGACCGACGGATGGGTTCCATGCCGTCTTCGAGTTGGGTTGTTTCAAGGGCGCGCAGAAGTGACCGGTGTGACCTTGGTAAACCAGCAGAGCAGTCGGTGAAAGATGATCACTCTTTTTGAGAGATGCCCGCAACCCAACCATCATCATCCATTGTCACTGGTACTGGAATTGATACCCAGCTTTCACCCATCTCCAGCATGTGCGCAGCATAGGGGCCTCACTAGCCGGACCCCTAAGAAGAAAAGGAACTCCATTGGGTTGGCCATTGAGGTCGATTCTTTTCAAAAACAACACACATCAGGTACCTTTAGCATGAATGTTGCTTCTCACGTGAGAAAGATTATATTCATATACAGTACCTTTTTGGACGCCACCAGGACCTCAAGACCCTGCGAAAAGAGGCGCGCAACGTTGTTTCTTCCTTGTGTGGACCGCTTGCGCAGCTTGCTGTTCTATTTGTGTGCGCACGTTGATCTACGAATCTACTTGAAGCACAGCAATTAGTGTCTTCTCGGAGAATACAAATACGGTGTACTGCTGGTGTTGGGACGTGTTTCTATTTTTCATATTGTTCTCCGGCTCTTCAGCATCAGGCTGCTTCGAAGACTGCTGATGCTGAGGTGGAAAGTCTCAAGGTGCCATAAATCATTCTTTTTTGATGAGGCCAAGGCTTCAAGTTTGGATACGCCGATTATCACGGATTAATTTGGTTGGGACATGCGCCTTCCGAAAAAGGCACAACTGGAGAGAAAGAATGAAGAGATTGAGCAGATTAAGGCAGGGATGGTTTGTTTTACCTGCAACTACTTGCTTGTTGCTTGTTGCCTGGCCATGCCGGGCGATCAGGGAGAAGCAGCAGCCAATGCCGACCGGCTGGCGAAATGGGAGGAAGAGATGCTTTTTGGCCAAATGTTGCCGAATGCATCGACAGCCGATCGTGATGTGATGGGAATGTCGTTGTCTTCAAAGGTTGTCAAAATGAAATTAATGTTTCATTGCGCATGGGCGCATCGAGCCTGAAATGCTTTCACCGGCTAGCCGGCGTCCATATCTTCTTGGCGAACACAGGTGATCGTGGAAACAGGAAACCAGACCAGATGATGTATTTTGGGGCACGAGTCATGTTTGATGAAAAGGTCGACGAAGATGTTGGACGCGTGGAATGAACTGAAGACATCATTCAATTGAGATTGATCTATGTGTACATAGAAGATATAGAAGCCATAGAACTTCAATATATCATTACATTGAGACACGTCACTATATACGGTCGTTTTACCATAGAAGCTTCGATCTGAGTCGACTCAGCACCTTCAAGGGGGGGCATGTCGACAACGATTCTACTTTGTGTGTTCTGGGTGTCAAGAGCTTTGAAGGCTTTGGTCTCACGCTGAACATTCCATGGCTGTACATTACAGAGATTGAATATGTTTGGAAATGTTGCTTTTTTTGCACGGCTAGCTGCATGTGTGTGTGTGTGCGCGTGGCGGCATGGCATGTTCTACTTCTGTTTTGTTGATTCTCGAAGTCAAGGCAGCAGCTTCAGAGGGTGGCCACTGAGCACGACGAAGCCAAGGGTCACATCGAGCGGCTGACAGAGGAGCTTCAGGCAGGTCCTATGATGTTCGATTTGCTTTTGGTGTTAGAGCATGGCTTCGGAGTAGATCAGGAGTGGGATTGCACATGTCATGTTTGTCAGATGGTTTGTATGATCATGTCGGATCTTGATTGGTAGATATGGGTCCCCCCTCCTCCTAAGCAAATGGGTGGCCAGCATGAATAAAACTACCACCAAACCACATCTGGATTCCTGGGAGGAGTCCTTTTGCAATCGATTGTCGCATTAATTTACCTTTCATAGATTGTATCAAGTGTCCTTTCTCAGGTTCTTTGTAGTTATTCTTGGCAATGCCTCAATGGGGTGCTTTTGTTCAGCTGAGTCGCATGTTTGCTGTTTGTGTTTGTTTGTTTTGTTTTGTTTGTTTGTTTTTGTTTTTCTTTGATGTCACCACCATTGGCCTCAGGAGCTAAGTAAAGGATCTCAGCAAGCCAGCCAGTGGTGTAGTAGTATTAAGACGTCAGGAAAGGATTTGATTTGTTTTCCTCGGGGAAGAACAAAGCACAAATGACAGCCCATTAAACATTAGGAGCAATCTTCACATAAAGGATTGATAAAGGAATTGATGGCTTTGGGAAGCAATCCTTTTTGTTCCTTGCCCGGGAAGGGAGGGGGAGTGCAGGTGGACAGGGTTCAGAAGAAACTAAAATCCCAATTGGCTTTCAGACAACAACAAGTTACCAGAATGTGAACAATAAACGATCCTTTGAACAAACATGGGGGTAAGAGTAATTGTTTGAATGTGTTTGCATTATTGATGACCTTATGACCAATCGTAATCCAACAGTACGTTTTGATATGTGTTTGATGCGTCACAAAGGCCAGCAACATGTTTACTGAGGCCAGCAAAGTGCATTGCAGCGACTTGGAGAAAGAACTGGAGGACAGCGACTCCAGTTCAGGAGAACTGGAGGACAACTGAAGGAGAACTAGAGAAGAATCACACTGAAACAACTGGAGGACAGCTGAATCCTGCAGAAGCGGATTCCTTGTCCCTGTCCTTTGATCGCCAGGAGAAGGGAACTGCCGATGCCTCGCAGCAGGTCGAGGAGGGCCGCAGCTCGAGACATGGGACGTGACATGTTCTATGACCTTTATAGATGGCCATCTACTGTTCACCCATGTTCTATGTCCAATATGTCTTGGGTTTGTCTTATTATATACCTGCAACTGACTGTAAACAAGAACATCACTATCTTAGAACAACCCTTTACTCACCATAATCATCCACTGTTGCTGGTAATAGGATATACCCAACCAATATGACCACTCCTGACATGTTCACTCATTCCTGCAGACCGGTCATGTTGTTGCCAGAAGCTGGGCCTTGGCGCATAGGTTTTCGGGATGGCTGTGTTGATATTATATTATTATATCGATTTATATAGCATAACCACCCACAAACGTTTCTGCAAATTGTGTTCATGCACCAGGCAGGTGCTGTCTTTGTTTTGCGCGTCCTCGACCCGGACCTTGACCTATGTCGAAACTGAAGACGCTACCGAGGAGCTTCAAAGTCTGAAAACGAAGCTCAGCTCGGCAGAGGGGTCCTTGAAGACGGAAATCGAGGCCAACTCCGATTTGATTCAGAAAGATACCCACGGCATCCCACGGCAAATTTGGGACTGGTCTCTCATCTTTATTTTGGTTTGTTTGCGATCAAAGGAGTTTTTTTTGTTGGAGCCTGTGTCGAACATGTGTGTTTTGGACTCACAACATGGCGCATGACACCCGAGACGTGCCTGTGTTTCGATGTGCGCGAGGCCAAGAAGAAGCTGGCCACGGAAATCTCAGACTTACAATCCCAGCTGGCGAAGGTCAGGCTGATGCAGCGCGCAGAGCATCGCAGAGCCGTCGCCATGGGGGGTGGGTCGTTCCACCTCACCCTACAAACAATGATAAACCATGGTTCAAGTTGATATCCCGGCCTGATAGAGGAATCCGGAATCATGTTCACTGTCGTAGGTCATCCAGGGTTACGCGGTTTTGACCCATCTGGCTGGATTTCTTGGGTGTCCTTGTTCCACACCCTCTTCATTTCGGGATGGGCTATATAGCCCAAAATGCTCTCATTGACTCTGACCATGGAGGCTTCGGGCAACAAAGCTCAGATGGAGGAACTGAGACGTGAGCTCACCGAGAGGACCGCACTCGGAGAGAAAACGTGCCCTAGTAGTAGTAATGCCCGTTGTTCATAGTAGCTTCTTGTTACAATTATAGTAGTAATGCCAGCAGCTACGTTCGTACCTTCTTGCTCCGTTCGTAGCGATGCCCTTGTAACTATTCCTAAAGATCTCTAGAACTGGCCGCAGTCAGTTCCCTTGTTACTAGTAGCTTCTTGCCTCTAGTAGCGATGCCGGGAGCTACTAGTAGCGTTCTTGCTCCTAGTAGCGATGCCCTTTGTTACTATTGAACATGACCGAGACTGCAATCCGGTGAAGGGTTTTGGTGCGTTTGTTGCGTTTGTTGTATACCGCAATTTTTTTTTGGTGTGTCAAAGGAACAAAGACCTGGCCGAAGCACGGGAAACGGCTGCAGATGCCTTAGCGGATCGGAGCTGCTGGGGGGGTTCCGGACGTGAGACAATCTGCTACTTTCCCAAGCAAGACAGGTGGAGGAATTGGCGGAATTTGACCTGCCCAAACCAGGCTTCTGATTTAGTCTAACCCCCATCCATTTTTGTTGGAGCTCAAACATCCAGGCTGCTGCAAGAGGAACATGTGCAGAAGAGTGGCAAGCTCAAAGTGGTGCGAATCAGAGAGTGCTTCTTGAACTTGAGGACTACCCACCCAAAAGTTCACTCGAGGATCTCGTGGTACATCGACTTGACACACAGCTTCCGGAAGAAGCGATGACTCGTCACAGAGGAACTCACCAACATCCACCATTGAGTATTTTGAGACAGACTGGTGAACCAAATCCAGCAACATCAAAGATGGGGTCTATGACCCACCCAGTCTGAGCCCTCCCTTTGAGACCAGGGTGGAGAATGCCAGCAAAGCACTGGACGAGCAGAGGAGGCCGGCTACGCACACGCACATAACCGGAGCGGTTGACCCTGCTTGACCCTGGTTGACCCTGGTGCGGTCTCCATGTGGGACCCTGTTGCAGTGATGTGGGGAGGTCATAACTTGGGGGCTCTACCTCCTCGTTTTGATCGCTTTGTTTGAGGCTGTGACATGTGGAAAACTCCATCTCCGGCAGGTCAGAGGTGAGGATGAGCATGATGTGAACCCCACATGCAAGGGCATGTCATGCAAGGGCATGTCATGCAAGGGCATGTGTCCCGATTTCGGCGTTGAAGAATGTTGCCGTTGCACCTGTTTGTTGCATAAACGTTGTGAACTCAAATGTGCATGATGTCTAGCACTGGCACATTGAAACATTCGATTCCAGCTGGGTCCTGGTCAAAGAAGCATCAGGCACACCACACCCTTGGCTTGACAGACTGTGGCTGAAGGATTTTACAACGTTGGTTTAGCATGTGGCATGCGGGTGTGTTTACCTTTCATGTGATGACAGCTACAAATGTCCCAGTGATCGCAAGTCATAAGCAGCTCTAAGCGGAATCTGAACATCTACATGTTGGACGACGCAACGTCACGCTCACCAATAATCTGCAACAAAACCTGAAAAAGCTTGGACCATGAGAAACAAGTCCCAGTCACCAGATTGTTATAGGTTTTCATGTGTAGTATAACATGATATAACAAAATAATATATATATATACATACATTGGGTTTGTCCTATTGAAATAAATGTCGGTAAACAATCAATTATCACTATTTTAAAGAGGCATTTGCCAAGCATCGTCATCCACAGTTACTGGTACCATATCTATATATATATATATTTGTATAAGTATATATATACAACACAAAATATGATGACATTCTTCTGTTACTTGACCTTGGTGACTGGCGTGAACGAAGAAGATGGATGTATCACTACACCGCACTGGGCAACAGATTCCCCAGTGAGCTCGGTTCCACATGTGAGCCCCTTTTCAGGGCATGGCGGCATGCCCCAAAAGGATCCAAAAGGCCTCTGGAAGGAAGAAAGCCAAGCCTTTGGGTTTTTTTGAGGCTGCAAAAAGTACTTCTTCTCCAGTGAGTTGCAACTGGCCAGCCATGGCCGGCCAGTCCCTAAAAAACAGCCCGTCTCGAGTCAGCCGCCATGAGACTCGGTGCCCTACGCCGCTTCTTCGGAGATCCAGGATGGCCACCGAAGCCTCCCAGCGTTTGGACGATGCACAGCGGGAGCTTGCGAGCCTCAAGGTCGCTACGTTCGGTTCGGTTGGTTGAAGAAGTCAAGAGAGGACTGTGGACCCACCATATCAAAGCACCTTTCAAGTAGGAGCTAGAGAGATGCTAGCTTGTTGCGGGTTTTTAAAAAAGGGTTGTGCAGCTTCTTTTTCAGGTGAGCCTGTTTTGTTCAGGCTACTGGCGTACGACCATACAGCTGGAAGCATCCAAAATGTGTTGAGGTTGTGACTGCAGTCCTTTCAGCAAACATCGGGGGCTGAATGGCTGGATTGCGCAGGCACAAGTGAGTCAACAGATTGCCGCCAAGGCAGAGGCGGGTTGGACCCGCCTGCCCCAAACGAGGATTCCGGTGCAGAACGCATTGTTCACTGTTGTTACAGAGTGTGACTACAAGACGCGTTGAAACTGCAAGTGGTAGAGAGCTGTTGGAGGAATGACACAAGGCGAATGAAGTGCATGATCTCCCCAAGCATCTCTCACACATGCAGTTTCCACACACGAAGTCTCAAGCATTGCACAGGAAGAATGCCGGTGGCAACAACAGATCACTACGGAGAAGAGCTTGCAGAAAGGGCTCCAGGCCCATCACTGTCGGAACGGAGGAGGTTCTGTCCAGGTTGCTTAGTCTCTATATCATGGCGGCAAAAGACTTTGCTTCATCAGAATTTGCTGATTGATTTGACAGGCAGAAGTTGACGAGCTCAAGAAACAGCTGGCATCGGCCAAGGCAGTAGAAGATTTGTGTGTGTGTGAGACAGAAGGAGGCAGTAGATAAACATAGAATCTCAAATCCGTTAATGCAAACGATTGACATATCGTTTTCTGATATTTGACCAGGCTCAGTCTTTGAAAGCCGACTTGCTTTTCTAGTCTAGGAGTATTATCAGTCCAAGCTGGTTGTGGTTGTCATTGTTGTGTTGGTGGATTGTTTTTGGATTTTGCGGCCTGTGGTGGTTGTGGCTGTGGTTGTTGTCGTTGTTGTATTTGTTGTTTCTGATTGCAGGAAAGCAACAATCAGCAAGAGCAGAGGACCTGATGTCCGTCGAACCATGTTAGAACAGAGCCAGAGAAAACATCATGTGACCATATAAACCTTTCAGGTGCACTTCTCTGGGTCTCTAGGTACAGTTGGTCGGTGAATTGAAAAAACACGTATAGATACGGAGAGGGAGAAGGAGATGAGCTTTAAACCCTTACTGCACGTGGCCTGGGACTTAGAGTAGCTTACAGGTAGCTTGCAGGTCGCTGAAGACATCAACCGTTCCATGACGGGGTGCCGAACTCGGAGGGTCCCATGCACTCGCACTCGCTTGGCCTCCAAACCGACCGAACAACTCCGGTCTGTGCTGCAGTCTGGGGCTGTGCACGAAGTCGGGTCATCCGACCACGCATCGGGTCAGCTGAGATGTGTAGAGGCTTTTGGGGGAAAACCCCTGGAGTTGGAAGAGGGTCATTTCACCAGCCCTCCGCAGTTTGGTTTGAGCCCTTTTCATGAGCCCTGGATGAATCGAGGGTCCGACCCCAGTGACTTCTGCAAGGGCCGTTCCACGCGTTCCACTTTTGTTCGACACCTTCCTGGTTGAGAAAACAGGGTTTGCCTGTGTACAGCAAATTATAGAAGCAGTACTATATATAGTTTGGGATATTTGCTTGTCATGTCCTCCTTCATCGATTTGATGTTTTCTCAAGTAGGGCAGCTTCACCAGTCGTAACTTGGGAAGGCTAGAACTGTTCAATAACTTGCGAGGGATCCCTTCAAGTACAAGACAAACCCCTAACAAGACACTCACTGGTTGGCAAGACAACATGCAATATGATAATATGATAACATCTTATAATCATTGCAGATCTTGATTTGTGTTTTCTTGGAGCTGTTGGGGGCCCATAATTGATGCTCGCGGGAATCACCACAACATTGCTCGATCGCTCGTGGCAGCTTGGCCGTATCGATCAAATTGATTGATCAGCAAGACTTGCTTCTATGACAGAGAGTCCAAACCCGGAGCCCCACCCCCTTGGAACTAGCTATTTGCGTGGTCAACCAGGGGCCCCGGGCCCGGGTTTTGACCCACAGCCGACTCTAGACCGTTGATGAATCAAACTCTCCCCTATGTAAGCCAGCCTGGTTGGGGGGGGGTCTTAATCAGGGGATGGGTCATGGCAGCCCGACCAGTCCACCAGTGAACAACCTTAATGACCTCCCAGGTGGGTCAACTGGTCGCTATCCTGGTTTTGCCCCCCAACCATCAACAGTCGACATGTTGCTGCCCGAAACCATGCTGTTTCGGGCAGCCCATGGCAGCCCTGGCGTCCGTTTTCCAGAAGCCAAAACCTTGCGTCAGTGGGGCGAACTTCCGCTTCCGGCATCTTCAAAGGGCAAGACGTAGCCGAATTTATAGTGTCCTGCTTCAGGCATCGATTCCCTCTTAACAATCTTCAAACTGAGTCACATTGAGTATATGAATGCGTCAAAAGTCATCATCATAGATATAGATATATATAGACCCTTACATATAATTCATATAATATATAATAGATAGATATAGATAGAAGAGTAGATGCCCACATATCCCCACTAAAAATGCATTGGGCACCGTTTCTATTTTTTTCGGGGACCACTATAGTCGGCTATAGTCAGTCCAACGCCGGAACATCACGACCACCAGCCACGTCCACGAAAGTACGCCAGGACGCAGGAGAGGCTGGAGCAGGTGGGGCGCACGGTTTGGGGCTTCTTTTTTGCCGTGACCGACGTGGGTGCAATCTCTGTGGGAGACAAAGCAGCGGAGGAGCCTGTGTCTTTTCCGGCGAGAAACGTGTTCGTTGAGTTTTCAGATTCACCACTCCTCCATACTCCTGGCGATGGCCTCCAACCTACTAGCGATGGCCTCCCACCGTCCGGACTTGCTTTGGCGCGTCCGACGAAGTCTACCAGGGCGGCCGTAGGACGCCGTAGGTAGGTGCTTCGCCTCTGGGGCTTTGCCGAGACGTGAGACGGACACTCAGGCTCAGAGGGAGGTCGATCAGCTGAAGGTGGACCTCAGTAGGCGGGGACCGATCTTCGCCGCGCCCTTCGGTCGCCCCTTCGCGACGTGACGCCGCGCGCGACGGCGCGGTGGGTGGAAGAACAATGAAGAACATCTGTTGCGCGGGGAAGAAGCGCAACTCGGAGGGTGGGGTAGACGAAGGGGAAGACGAAGGAAGAATGGACCAGGGAAAGAGGCAAAATTGGGAGGATGTGCGGGGGGTTGGCGCTTGAGTTGGAGCCTATAGGATCTACAGGGTATGGCCCTTGGCCAGCAATTCAGAACGGAAGAAACGAATGGTCATCGTGCTGGAGCCGCTGTGGCCGTTTCTGGGAAAACTATTCCAGGCCTAATCACCAGAAGCCACAGGCCCCATGAGCATCTATGAGCATCGACAAATATCGACAAGCGTGTTAGTGTTTCATCTGTAAATGTCTATGGTAGCACTGTAAATGTCGATGGTTTTTGAATGCAAACATCCAAGTACGACTCGCTGTTTGTGCCTCAACTTGCACAGCCAGGCCCCCTTTGCACGACAGTGGCATGAGAATGGTTGCAGTATCGGATGGGTGCAGCTGGCAGGCATGATGATGAGAAGCAGGTGGACGAAAAGAGCACCGCTAAGCTCAAAGTGGAGGCACAGTCTATCACACCTGTCATTTGCCAGCCCATTCCAACCCTAGTTTGACTATCCCATAGGTACCCCAGCAGCGTCCTAGTTCAGGTCACTTAATCTCTCTTGATTGGGAAAGACAAACAGGATCCGAACATATTCAAACCCAGGCAGCATTTGCTTCGCTCTCGCAGATTCACCAATGATAGCTGTCGATTTTGTTGTCAGCGCATGTCGAATCATCATGAACCCCTATGTCCCTGTGTTTGCAATCTTTTAGTTTAGACTTGAAGTATACTTTCTTTGCCACTTGAAACAAGCCTCACTCTTGATCGACAGCCAAAACGCCACGCGACGCGACCAGTGGCCGCTGATGTGAGCTGAGCTTGATTTCATGAATGTCGAGTCAGAAGCCCTTCGTGTGGTTTTGGATGATGAGACCGTCGTCACTTTGCCCAAGCAAGTCTCTCCCATGCTGGCATCATTGGAGGGCTTGTTTGAGGGTGAAGCCTTCTCAGTGCCCAGTGCTTCAGGAATCACTAAGGTGGGGTGCTCGAACCGACTTAAGCCTCCACATACTGCTGTGCAAAAAATAACAGTCGTCGAGCCCTTTCTTGGACCCTGGTAGGTTCACCTTACTCGTTTATTCTCTGTCTATTCTGTTCATGTTCACTGGTCAAGCTGGGTCCGCCATGACCCACTGCCATACCTGTATGGTCGACAGATGTGCAAGGCCAAACCTCCAAAGCCTCAGTGAAGATCCGTGGTTTGTGGCTATTCCCTGTTTGGCATGATCACCTCGTTGTGCGGCGTCCACCTTAATCCACACCAGAACCAGCTGATTTGAGAACGAGGATAAGTGGGAGAATTGTTGACCCGCTGATGTGGTGTAATTGTGGGTGTTTTAAACAATTGCATTTCCTCATGCGACCCAGCCGACGTCGCATAAGCCCTCCATATTCTCATTGCACGGCTTTTCGTTCGTTTTTAGGTGGGCTTGTTCGGCTTGAAGGACTTCATTGAAAGAGCGGTGTTGCCCAGGCAGTGGCCCTCAGAAACTGCTGCTGAGTTTGTCCGAGCTGCCAGCTTCTTGGATGTGAACGATGCCATCGAAGCTGCGGAAGTGCAAATGGCTGAAAGGTTGCTGGAGTGTGAAGATGAGCTTCAGGTACATTTGCTTGCCAAAGTTGAAGATGGCGAGAGAGGTGAAGATGCTGATGAAGCCGCTGATCTTGCAAGACTTGGTCCAACTCTGGGAGTGCGAGGATTGGCTTTTGCTCGATCCGCTGCTGACGGATTGCTCCAGTTGTTCTCGATGGATTTCCTCCGTGCGGTCATTTTGAAAGCAGAGGCTGGTGCTTTAGAAGCCCCAGAGATTCAAGACTTACAGCGGGAATTGTGTCGAGGTGGCCGGGGACACACGAGACGAGCCAAGGCCGCCTTGGAATCGGCCGTTTGCAAGCAAAACCGAGGTAATTTGACCCTAGCAGCCTTGGTCTTGGCACTCTCACAGGATCATGAAGCCGAGATTCGCGCCACTGCCTTCCAGGTCTTGTCCCAGCTGGTTCCAAGGGACCCCTTTTTCCACGCCTTTCGACATGAGACCATTTCCGTGGCTGTCCGCGCACTTTCCGATGTTTCTGCTCATGTTCGAAAGGCTGCTGTGAATGCATTACTGGCTTGGTCTCCCTTGGAGCCACCTGCCCTTCAGTGTTTGGAGAAGCTTGCGCAGCAGAAATCCGGGAAAGTCAAAGCAGCTGCGCTTCAAGCAATGTCTCTCTCGCTACAAGAGATGCCCATATCGCGGCTTGAATTTCTGTTGCTGAGCCTAGAGGACTCAGATGAACATGTGCAATTCGCCGTTGTCTCTGCCTTCGCACACTTTGCTCAGTATGCTGCTGCAGAGGGACACCACGATGCCGTGGAAGTGATTGCCGATCGAGTTTCTGACAAGATGCAGAGCCGGCGGCACTGGGTGAAGCGTGCTGCGGCCGCATCCTTGCAAAAGCTCCTGGAGTGTTTAGATCGGCCGCATCTTCGAGCCAAGAGTGCCTTGCTCGCATGCCTTGCCGACGTACATGACTCCGTCCGCTCGTCCGTGGCCCTGGCGCTGCCCCACGTGGGCGCCGATGAGGACGTCAGCCACGCTCTGGTGGGCGCGTTGCAGGATCCACATGCCGAGGTGCGCAAAGCTGCCGGTGCCGGGCTTGTGTTGATGGCTGGTAGGTCCACCCATGGGCCGAGGCTGGCAGAGAAGCTGGTGGAGCTGCTGGACTGCAATCTAGCAGAAACCAGGTGCATGGCATTGATGACGCTGCAGGAAGTTTTAACATCTGCATGCCTGAAGTACGTCCCCGAGGCTGTCCCTGACAGTGACAAAGCATGTTTGTAAGTGGACAGGGAGTAGAGGGCAAGGACCGTTTTTCATTTGCTTGGGTCTGTGAAATTACCTGTAACAGTCAGTAAACATGTGTTAACATTATCACTATTTTAAAAAAAGGCCTTCACTAACCACCATGGTTACATGGTTTCTGGCAATAGGACAGGCCCAAGGGCCCAAGGTATTGTAATTGTGAGACTTGTTTTTCTCAATATCCAAGTCCAACAGATATGTTTGTGTTGCCGAAGTAGAGACGGGAGCACCCTCATGATCTACATACGGAGTATTGTAGTGCACCACTGTTTGTTGTGAAAATTGAATATTAGGTGAGTTAATGTAACGGAATCAAGGATGACATTGCAGTGTTAGCACTGTTAGCCACACTATGTATTATGATAGTCGATAGCCTTTTTGTGCAAGCTCATTCACAAGTTGTGGGAGACAGTGAAGGCCTGGGGAGCACTAAATTTGAAGAACATTGCACGCTGTCTTCAGGCCGCTGATATTTGCTGTTCAATTTGACGAATAGGTGGTGTGTGGTGTTGATGTGCACCTTAGGACTTAGTGATCTTAGTGCAGCATTGATGTGCGGTCCATTTCAATTTTCATGAAATATATAGATCATAAGTTCAACAAATCAACTAAGGGAATGGATACCGTCCAAAACTAGTAGGGCACACCGAAATACTTAGAATAACTAACTGCAAGTTTCTGAGCAATTCTGTTTGGAACCTTAGCCAGGTCTGTATTTCAACACGTTCGCAACCTTTCTCACTGATGGTAAGCTAAATCACTCGACACACGTGGACCACACATGGACCGCATGGACCCACCGTGGACCCCATGCCTGGTCAGGCACACAAGGCAGAGGCGGCGGAAGTTGGCTTCAGAAAGTTGATGACACACTCTTTATCCCCACGCTTAATGGATCCAGATGGATACGTTCGCATCGCTGCTGCTCGGACCGCCGGATGCTTTACAGCTTTGTGTGGAAGATGTTGTGAGCTCTCCAGTCTCTTGGCCACCGTTGCTGCCAGAGACGACGATGAGGATGTGAGATCCGCGTCGTTGGAGGCACTGGCCAGTGCTTCCGAACCCGGAGACCGGAAAGCGCAAGAAGTGGCCGTGGCGGCATCCAAGGATCCTTCGCCTCAGATTCGACGACAGGCTTTGGCGCTGTTGTGTTCTTTATCCCGCGGATCTGGCGAAGAGGTGAATCAAGTGTTATCTGCAGTTTGTGCGCTCATCTCTGATTCAGATGATGACATCCGTCGTTTGGCCATGCAAGCACTGCCTGAGATCATTCGCACAGACTCGGCAGGTGTCCTGGCCATCCGTGCCTTAGGCGCTGTGGCCCGCAGCCGCTCCTCTGACCGCATGGCCGTTTGCGCCTTGGAGGCCATCGCTGCCGTGGCTCGATGTGTCGAGGCCGCTGTGTCGACACGTGCCAGCGCCCTGTCTCCCGTCACCGCTTGCTTGACAGATGAGAACTGGATTGTGCGAGAAGCAGCCGAAAATGCGGCGTGCCTTATGAACATCGCACTGCCAAGCGTACCGGTCTCAACCGCTCCATTTGTACATAGAAGTGGCTCGAGTTCCTCCAGCTCCAACCGGAGCAGAAGCTGGAGCTCTCGTGTTTCAAGAAGCCGGAGCAGATCTCAGAGGAAACAGGTACTCTATCATGCTGAGTTTGCTGCACTTGGTCGAAGCAACCAGTAAACTTTGATTTCAAGACCACTTTCAGACCCTGCATGTATTGAGATGCACATCACCCATTACACTCAAAACCTATGATTTGACGTTGCGTTTGCATCTCGAAGGTCTCAAAGAAACGTGAAGCTTCATAACAACCGCCAGAACGTGTGATACGCCCGCCATAGGCCCCCCAGTAAAAAAGCGAGAACCTTGCTGAATCATGATCCTCTACTTGACAGATCTTGACTCTATGCGTTTCATAGATTGTGATATGGACATTATGAAAACATATGAAAACAACGTTTTTCATATCACAAGCTCACAACGTCCCCTCACAACCTCAGGTGGCAACTTTGAAAGCGGAACTTGACACCTGGAGGGCCGAATGCCGACGCTTGAGCGAGGCCGACTGGCGCTGGAGTGGCCAAATGGGTGAAAACTAACATGGAGAGTCTCAAAGCCATTCGAGAAGTGTGTGGATTTAAAACATACACATAAATTATATATATATATATGTTTTTTTGTTGTTGTCATGTTGTCTAATGGTTCATTGCTGCCTTGAGTTGCATCCACCATATTATCATCATATCATATATATATATATATTTAATCTACGGATCTTCTTTCAGGAGATAGACCCTGCGGACACGTGGGTGTCTACCCTGCATGCAGGCTTCGCAGACCGAAGTGCCCAAGATGCAGGCCCTGCTGGAGGACACCCGGCTGGGCCGTTGGGAATGGACCACCAGCGGGTCACCTAAGATGAGGAAGACCTCCAAAGATTTGGAGACGATTTCATCGATGGTTTTGTCTTGTAAGAACCCGCAGATCAGTGTTGTTTTCAGCGGAGAAGTGTGTGTTGACCAGGAGGAGAAAGTGGCAGCCAGCCGTGCAAAGGCAGAGGCATCGAGTCTTGCAGCTGTTACAGACCCTGCTTGATACCGAAAACATAAAGAAAGCAAAAGCATGAAGAAAAGGGGGAGCTTGAGTCACATGAGCCACCCTGTTGGGACATCAAACTGCTTTCAGCCACCAGACTATAGGGGCCTCCATGGGCCTCGCCCCCTGAGTCCGTACGTCCAACGCTGGGAAACGCCGTGTGTGCGCAGCACGCGATCGTGCGCGTGCCGCCAGGCCATTGAGGGCCTGGCGCAGCTCAAGGCACAGGCCATTCCGGTGGGATTCGGAGCTTTCGAGCTTCGTGCCCATCCATTCTCAGGAGAGGGCTATGTATGCTTGCAGGGCTTTTTGTTTACAGTATGTCCTTTTGGCATCTTGTGACTGGGGGTGGGGTGCAGGGGCCAGCGGGGATTTGGATTCCACAGCTTGTTAACAAAGATGTTCTGCCCATTTGATTTGTGACCTTTGTTTGGGTCTGCCTCCCTCGGTTGTCCACCCGCCAGGCCGCTGCCACGGCTGCGGAATTGGAGGCTCGCTCCAAGGAGTTGGAATCTGAGACGGGGCGAGTTACGCAGGTTTTTTCATGAAAACACGTGCAACGAGACGGGCGGGATTAGAAATAATGTATTACATAAATACATAGATGAAATTAGGCTTTGTTTGATGGCATATTGTAGACTGTTGATGAACGGAACCCCCATTTGGGTTGCAAAAGCTCTTTAATGTACGGTATGGTGATATGATGTGATATGGGGGGCTTTGATGAATCGAATCACATTCTGACGGCATGACAATCCATGGGACTGGGATATGTACTTATAAAGGCTTGGTTTTATTGGTCAATGTATATCCGACCCTAGGGATCCAAGTACCTTCTCAGAAGGTACTTGGACCCTCCTGGCACCTACATAACAGTGTCTCCAATCACCACCTGAGAAGGTACGACTGGATCCCTAGGGTGGGATATATATACATTGACCCAAATAACCAATCCATGGGACTGGCATATGTACTTATAAAGGGTTGGTTATGTGGGTCAATGTATAGGTACACCTTCCAGAAGAAAATCCATCACGTCAACGACCGCGACGACCACGTCAACCGTTTACGGGTACATCGGCCGGGAAGAACAGAAACGAGCAGTTCCGCTGTGATCATACCAGCAGTTCCAAAAGCCCCCACCGGAGTGGTGATTGGGGTGCCCTTTTGCTCCCGAAGTGAGTCTGTAGGCCCTAAGGCCCTAGTCACTGGTCTCCTGTAAAACGCACTCCTTTGAAACTGGTTTACAACCGACTCCTGGTGTGGACATCGGACTACCCCTTCCCTTCTCGTCTTCGCCTGAGCTCACGGCATGAGATCAGATGGGTCACGCGGTTTGACTGTTGGTGACCCGGTTTGACCTGTTTGAAATTTCTCCACGTCAGTCCGGTTTGACCTTCCAC
This sequence comes from Durusdinium trenchii, assembly GCA_963970005.1. Classification (NCBI taxonomy): domain Eukaryota; class Dinophyceae; order Suessiales; family Symbiodiniaceae; genus Durusdinium; species Durusdinium trenchii. The sequence continues at coordinate 393,692 of CAXAMN010003302.1, forward strand.
ACGACCCACTCTTTGAACAGTTCTGGGATGTTCGTTCCGGTCTGAGCTTGGCTTCAGGGAATGGCCGTCCATAGCAAAGCACAGTAGAAAAGAGTTAGGAAGACCCATCATTGCAAGGTCACTCTGGGTTACTGGATAAATATTAAATCCATGTCAGAGTCAGCGATTTAGGCTAAATCTCCACCTCCCTTTTGCTGCCTCGAATTCGACATGAAACTAGATGAAGGCAGCCTGGACCGATGAGATATTTGTTTGTATTTAAGCACGCTCCCCTCATGACAACTGGAGAGCAAGTTGAGCTATGGATTGGGAAGGATCTGCTTGGCCACATGGAGAGGTGAGTCTTTGTGACCTGTGGAAGAGCACCGCCACAGTCACTTCCTTAGGTGACAAGACATGGGACTTTGCCTCACTGCTCAGTCTTGCACAGCGATTGGCCCGATCTTTGCGACAACTGTGGGCGGCGGAAACACAAGCTTGCGTCGCGTTTGGTCTGGATGAGGGCATGGGCTTGGTGTTGCTTCAAGTAGCTGTCCTCGAGGCAGGGTTGAGTGGTCTAGATGCATAGCTCAATGCTCCAAATGTTTGTGGTTTGGAACTAGAGCAGTTAAAGGACCCCTGAACAAGCGGCAGCACGGTGTTTGTATAGTTGCTTCTATGCATGTGGGCAAATCAGCCCTGGAGGCAGGCATGTACTTTCTGCCCTTGGACTTGCGACAGCCGCGCGCACGACTGGAAAGCATGCTGATGATGGCAGGCGCTGAACTGCTGATTGCACCCAGAGACTTTTGCGTCGAGAATTTCCCGGTTCCCGTCTGGACCTTGGAGGCAGGGGAGATCCACCCAGCTGAGCTGTGGCAAAAAAAGAAACAGCTACGGCAGTGAGATTACAACCATCCAGTAGTATATAAGGGGCTTGTTCTACCACGTGAACTGGCCGTGGCTCATCCTTTTTTCCTTTGAAAGGGATTGGCTTTGGCCTTGGAGGATTGCAAAAAAAAGCGCCTCCACCATGATCCACCACTAATCTCTGGACCTACACCTACACCCCTTCAATCCCCTAAAAACCCGTCCAAGTTCCAGATCCGCTGCGTGGAGGCTTTGCTGGAGCTTCCTGATCTCCAAGCCGACCCAGGTCGAGCGATCCGCCCACAGGACTTGTGCTACGTCCAATTCACCTCTGGCAGCACTGGCCAGCCCAAGGGCGTTCTTTGCGAGCACCGGCAAGCTGCATGGTATGCCTTGGCCAAAGCTTCGGTGGAAGAGATCGATGCATCCAGCAGGGTTCTCCTGACCTCGGCCATCACCTTCGATCCATGTCAGGGCGACATCTTTTGCGCTCTTGCTGCTGGTGCCGCTTTGATTTTGGCACCGCGCGTGGAGTTGTTGCAGGAACTCAGCAAGGTGCTGCTCGAATCTGAAGCTACTCATGTTTGTGCGACTCCTGCACTTTGGCAGCTGGCGGATCATTCCATGCTTCGGCACAGCAAACACTTGAGGTGCTTATCTTTGGGTGGTGAAAAGATGCCCGCGCAGTTGGTGGAACGTTGGGCCTCCTCCGTCCAACTCCGAAACATCTATGGGGTCACTGAAGCTACGGTCTACCAAGCAGCTATGCTCATGCAAGCAGATACGCCTCCGCAGACCGCAGGACTTCCTTTTCCAGGAACCTTCATTTCTCTCCAGCCATGGTGTGATGATACTGATACTGATGACCATGAGGTCGGTGAAATCTGCTTGGCTGGTTCTGGCATTGCCCGTGGATACCTCAAGCTGCCGGACTTGACGTCGGCTCGCTTTGTCGCTGCAGATCAGAAACGTTGTTACCTGACCGGTGATGCTGGCCGTTGGGTTCCTAGGTCGACCACCCAAGACGGGCAACGCCGGTTGTTGCAAGTGCTGGGACGCCGAGATCTTCAGGTGAAGCTGAATGGAGAACGGGTGGAGTTGGGAGAAGTGGAACACGCGCTGAGTTTAAGCCCACTGGTCGCGCAATGCGCAGTGGTTCCCTGGAAGAGTGGCACCTTACTTGCGTATCTTGTTCTCGCCAATGAGGTCCTTGATGGTATCTCCTACCTTTGCATCAGCTCACACTGTGAGAAGCACTTGCCGCGCATCATGAGACCTCGTCGCTTCGTGGACTTGCAGCGTCTACCCTTGACCTCGAACGGCAAAACGGATCGCGCCGCCCTCCCCCCAGAGCCGCGCCCGAGCACCGCAGAACGGCTGGAGCACAGAGCGCCCGAACACGGCGAAGCGCCGCGGGGAGCCTTGGAGGAAGCCGTGGCCGCTGCCTGGGCTGCGGAGGGAGTGGGAGATGCACAGATGTCGCGAACTGCTGAGCCTGGGTGAACTAAGAGTAATATGTATAGATATGTCAACCCCCCATATGAAGAGGTTACAATTAATGGTTGGGTGAGTTATTCAAGGTTCGACATTTGATGGATTTTTGAAGTTGGTGGCTTCCAGTTGGAAATCGAATGACACAACATGATGTGTTGTATTAGCCAGACACGACATGTATGGTATGTTTACCTACATTGGGGTGGTTTGGGGGGTCAATGTAGGCATATATATGGCATACATGGAGTGTCTATCTTTTGTGGCGCCGCTCGATTCCTTGTGTTGTTAAACAAAGATTCATATTATGCCTCTGTTTGGCTTTTGGCATAATCGATTTGGTGTTCATTGATTTTTGGGTTTCTATTTGTTACCCTCCTTTGTTTGGACATGTTCCCTGAGTATCCCAATTGACACGAATGTTTGGGATGGTTGAAACCAACCAGGATTTCTATGCCTTAGGTGGTGGATCTGTGTTGGCCGTGCGGGTGACCCGCTCATTGCGGGCGGTGCTGCACGGTGGTGGAGGAGGGCAAAAGTGGGCGGAAGGCATCAGTGATTGGCGAAGTCCTGCAGGAGATGCATCCTTGTTCCTGGCGCCTGAGCGAGCCGGTGATGCCGAATGTCACTTCGGCTTGTGCGATGGGGGTCCATTTGCTCCATGTGCCCTGCTGGAGCGACCCATTCTCAGCCACTATGCCGAATTCCTCGCCCGCGCCGGGGTCCGGACCTCTCCCGCGACGTCCGACGTCGAGCGCGACGAGCTCGAAGGAGGGATGGTCGAGTCGTCCCAGCACGACAAGTCGTCCAGGGCCTTGGAGCACGCGATCCGCGCCCAGCGAGAGACTTTAGCACATGCGCTGCTGGTGGCTGGCGCTTCAGCAACTGGAGGTCTTGGGCCCAGGGAAGCTGGAATGACACCGTTGCATTGGGCGGCGGCCAAGTGCAGCAGCAACATGGTGCAACTCTTGGTGAAGTTTGCTGCGAATGTGATGCATCCCACAGCAACGCATGCCAGCCCTGGTCATGTTGCATGCGCTGCTGGGAACTACAGTGCGCTTCAATCGCTGTTGGCAGCCAGAGCACATGCACAAAGTCGAGACAGCAGTAAGCAGTCACTCTTGCACTATGCGGTACGGTCCGGTAACCTTGAGACAGTCGAGTTGGCGGCCAATGCCAAGGCAGAAATCAATTGTCGAGATCAACAGCTGCGGACGGCTCTGCATTGGGCTGCACTTGGGGGTGACAGCTCCATTTGTCGCTTGCTTTTGGCTCTCCGTGCTTCTTGCACTCCGCCCAAGGTGCCTCAGGCACTCCATCGCAGACGGACACGTTTGGCACAGGAGAGCCCGCTGGAATTGGCCCTTTCTAGGCACCCCAGCAATGCGGAGTTGCATGCTATCTTCGGCGAGGAAAAGATACAAGTTCCAGCCTCCCACTGGTAGGTGCTGATAGGTGCTGATGATTCAGTTCTATCCAGACTTTGACAAAAACTACAAAACAAACACAAATCATATCAAATCAACGTGTGTGCCCTGTTTCAGATCGAGTTCTCACCCAGATCACTGGACCAAGGGGTCGGCTTCTGCCCAAGG
>CAXAMN010003313.1:0-13951 GCA_963970005.1 Durusdinium trenchii
CTTGGTCCTCTGGTCCTTCGTGGGTTCGATAAGTGTTTGGTGAAAAAAGACCCTGTACGGCTGCGACCGCAATGCACCCATTAGAAATAGACTGGTCCACCACATCTTTTTCCTCAAAAGAAACCCAGGCACCTTCCGATGCTGCTACACCCATTCCAAACACTTCTCTGCTCTGAGCGCTCTGACAACGCCATGTAGGGCCTAACTTCGTGTGAACGCCGTGACTACTGCTACTGCTACCACTACTACTAGTACTACTACTACTACTACTACTCCTCCTCCTCCTCTTGCTGCTGCTGCTGCTGCTGGTGCTGGTGCTGCTGCTGCTGCTACTGCTACTGCTACGCTGGTGCTGCTGCTGCTGCTACTGCTACTGCTACTGCTACTACTACTACTACTACTACTTCTACTACTGCTACTGCTACTACTACTACTACTACTACTACGGGCTAGAATATTTTTTTTTGATTCCCTTTTTATTTTTTTATTGATCCCCGTTGAATATTTTTTTTTTGATTCTCTTTTTATTTTTTTTTGATCCCTTACCCTCAATACACACGGTTGGCAAATGCTATGCAGCCTGGCTGGCTGGCATCCGGCGTATATGATACTATGAGATAGCTACACACGGAACCTTTTGGGCTCAATCAGGCGTTGTCCTAGAGTGAGCAAAGCTACCAAAAGAAGCTTTTCGAAGCTTGATACTGTGAGCCTTGGATGCAACATAGCATGTGCAATCCGCAGTCCTCGAAGTCATAGAAATTAGGTGACATGAGTCAACTCGAAAGTCATACTGTAAGCTTCGTCCTCACTGAACGTGATGAACGTGTGCTTCCCAGGAGCGCTACAGCTTTTTTTGCTAAGACATGGTCGCAGCTTTGCCGACCTGTTTTTTGGGCCCGACGAAGCGCCGCCGTGGACCATACCACGTCGGAAATGGCATTGAGTTAGAGGTCGAGAAGAGGAAGTGTGGTCCAAATCATGTCACAGAAAGCCATTTCGCCAGATTAACAGACCCAATTTATGGGGAGATAAGATGTGTGGATCTAGAAGTACACCTCCCAGCCCTCCAAGAAGTGTCCAATTCCCAAAAAACACTGCAGAGAAACGTGCTGACAAATGCTTTGCTCATGACAGACCGTGAAGTTCGTGTGCGACGACGGGGAGATCTTCCGGGGACAGCTCGAAGAGTCCTTTGCCCCAGTGACATCTCCCAGAATCGAAGCTGAACTGCCCTCAGGACCGTCCATGTGGGTCAAAACTGGACCCTGGTTGACCACGGATCGATACTTGCGCGCACGTCCCGCGCCCGACGGCCCAGGTGTTGGTATGTAAGACTTTTAAAGATATGAACATGCACACCACCGGAAATGAATACTGTAGACACGACTACTAGACGAAGGTCCACCTACCAGGGTCAAGCGGGTGGTTGTGCCACCCACAGATACCCATCCATGTCTGGCTGTGGGTCGTTTCCAAGGACCGAATTCATCCTTTTTGGGGCTCAGATCCATCATGTTCCATCCCAGGCTAGACTCGCGACGCTGGTGGGGATACCATACCCAGTGCCCTCAAAACAGCGTCAGAACGGGTCTCCGAAATGCGGAGGCGGACAGCAGGGTCCGGAACAGGTTCGGTGGCCGATGAACCCAGGTCTCTTCGGTGCTTTTTTCAGGTCACTTCCCAGGTCCTCCAGCTGCCCAGTCGTGTCGTTGTCGCGCGGAGCGCGCGGGGTGCTCGCCGATCAGGCCCAGCTTTGAGGCGATCGTGGACCTCGTGACCACCTGTCGCCTGGAGCGCTCAGAGGAAATGGCCGATCCACCGATCCCGGAGGAAGCTGAAGCAAAATAAGCAAAGAATCTTGATTTTTTTGATCTCCATGTCAATATCCTCTATGAAATCACAGGGGTCCACCTGGACCCCTCCACCTGAATTGACACGGGATCTTTTTGGTCAAGAAGGGCTGAAGCGTCGATACACTTCAGAAAAAACGAGTGGGGGGTCGATATGACCTGAGCAGCGGTTTCAGGTCCTGATGTGAAGGGTGACGTTCTGCGAGAGGGTCCTTTCGGCTGTGCGAAGTATGCCATGACCTATGCCAGGACCTAAGTGCTCCGAAGATGGTGTGCTTTGATGGTTTTCTTGGGCTTGACATCGATAACATTTAGCCCAACAACGACGCTGTTACCGAACGCACGTGCCCTGCGATGGTCCAGTTTACTTCGTCGGACGCCTGTCCCAGTTTGCAACCCGTGGGAAAAGCGCCACCTATATTTCATCTCTTTTCCTTGTGACATGTTTTACCCTGTTACCGGAAGCATCATCTCGGTTGTAACCTTATGCCTGCTTCAAGATTCTGGATGGACATCCTTTGGACATCTTTGGACTTTTGATCTATATATATATATATATATGGTAGTCGATCGAAAGGTCGACATAAGGCCTATGTCACTGAGAGCCTATTCAAGTTGATCAACCAGCATATCTAATATGTATAACACTTAAATAAGTGTCCAGGAGCAGATCTTTCTGCACATCCAGCTCGATCGGGCGATGTCTCCGGGTCGGTGAATAGACGTGGGTCACCCCAGACGTGAATGCATGTCGCATTGACCGTCGCTCCTCACCCCCTCCCAAGTCCAAGACCTTGGAAAACACGCTCCCATGGTGTCTTCGCATGCAGAACCTGAACCTGCGGGGTCTCCCCGCGCGTGAGGCGGACGAGGAAGGTGACCTTTGTATCTTGGCCCCTGCGACCTTTCCGGACTTTCTGTCCTTGTCTGCGACCCAGCTGGCCTGCACCGGAACCGGTTCCACGCCGGCACGCCGCGCGGTGGACCCCAATCGCTGACCTGGGACGATCTTGCGCGGACGAGTTCCCGGTGGGACACCCCACGGGGCCGAGGCACCAGAAGACGCAGAGCCGGATGCTGAAGCTGCTCGGCGGAAGAGAGGAAGGGATGATGAGTCAACTTGGTGGAGTCGGCTGTCGAGGTTTACCCTCAAGCTGCCCGCCAAAGCCGATGGTCCAGCGAACAGGAGACACTGCGACTGCTGCATGTGCGTGGTCCAGCGCGCGGTGTGGAGACCCGAACTGAAGCAGAGGAGCAGCACTAGAAGTGCACCAAAGATGGAATCCCGGTGCAAGCCCAAGAGTCTTCGCAACGCAACTTCTGGCACCTTTTTCAGATGTCTTCAGAGTCCATGGGAACCCGACTGATGCTGGTGCCAGTGGAAGAGGTACAGTAGTTTGCATCGTTTGCTCAGACAGACAGGGAAACGCCCATTCACCCCAAACCAGGGTGTTCACAGTATGACATATTTAAGTCACTTTAACTCCAGGTGACACGGAGCGGTGCTTCAGACATCAGTGACCGTCTTTTCACTGCAGTCACCTTTCCGAGGTCTGGCGAGCTCAGCATGAACGCCAAGCAGGACTGTGAGGACGCTCCTCGCGGATGGCCGTTTTGCTTGTGGCCTTGTCCCGTTTGGGCCACAACGGAACAACGGTGGCCTTTTCCGCATTTCCGTATGTGCTTCGACAGAAGCTGTGGCTCTTCGCTTTTCAGCGTGAAAGAACCGAAAGCGAGACGACGAAAAAGGCACAGCACGTAGAACAGACGAACAGAGAGGGCCGACGTCAGGAGAGCCGGGCCAAGGGCAAGGGCAAAGGGGGCAAGGGCAAGCATTGGAAAGGCACGGAGCCAGCTGCTCAGAAAGGGATAAGAGCAAAAACAGGTACAAAAAATGGTACCTTTTATCAATGTTTTGTCAATGAGGCAGCAAGATCCTGCTTCCACTCAGCCAAAGCAGGAGACCTCTGAGCAATTTGGTTGATTTGTTGGAGTATGTTGGAGTTGTCATTGTCTTCCTTGACGAAGCGCTGAATATATAGAACTCCCTGATTGAAGCCGGAATCGAAGATACTCTGCTGTACTTTGCGAGGACACGAGTGATGCTGCAAATGGAGAACATGCCGGAGCACGGGGTGTTGTGCTTAAGTCCTTTTGACCATCAGAGCTACTGGGCCATCCGAGCCGTATCATCCAGCGCAGCAGAGCCGTCAGCATGGTGTTCTTCACCCCGTCAGCATGGTGTGTGAGGCCCCAAACCCTGTGGTCCATGGAGACTGAAAGGACTCTTGCGTACATTGCGAATGCTCAAGGTGGGACGACTGTCAGCGCTCCGAGCAGCAACACAGCACAGGAAGAAAGCTTTTTCTTCCTGGGGGCCATAAAACGGTGTGGAATGTGACATAGAGTATAGTCATTTGTCGAGTCAGCTAAACACCAGCTCCTGGTTGCCTTTGCGTTCGCTTGGCACTGTCCGCTTCAGGAGTCTGGCGTCCTGACCGCAGCAAAGCTTCCCAGCTTCACTGTGCAGCACTGGCATGCAGCCGCTGCGAAATCCCGGTTTCATGATGTTTGATCCAGACCGCTGCCAGGGTGTGGCTTCCATTCCTTGCGAAAATTGCAGCTCTGCAGGTGGAGAAGTGTGGCACTTAGTCACACCTTTTTACAAGCTACCGTGGTTCTGGGTCTTCTTAAGTCTCAAATGGTTCTGGTGACTGCAGAAATCAGGATCAACAAGATGGCGAAAGATGGGCTGGACCCATGCTTTCAAAAGATGTTGGAGATCATTCAGGACTTGTGTGGACCTGCTTAAGTTGACCTGCAGCATTTTCTTCCCCTGATGCAACGCTTGTTTGAAGGAACAGGCTGCGAAGACTCCAGGACTGGAACACCATGCGGCCGTCATCACACAGGATCGAATTTGGTCCCTTTTCAAATTGATTGTTTGGCTCGAGTGTGCTGGTGGAGAATGTTTGAGACCTTTGGAAGGCTCTGAGTGGTGACAATGACCAGAGGCTAGGCCTTCAAATGATGCCACGAGCAGAGATGATGAGCAGTAGAGTCATGATACTTATATAGACATTTGACTTTGTTTTTGACAGTTCTATAGTTTGAGAGGCGCTTGGGCGAAGCTCTTCTTGAACTGCTGAAAGCTCTGGATAAGCTTGGCCTGGAGGCTAGCTTCAAACCAGTGAACACCTAACAATCATTTTGATTCACTGACGAGGTGCAATCATGCTTCTCCGAAGCTGTAGCCCCTTCTTTGCTGCCAATACTGGAGGACCCCAAGCTTCAGTCGCAATCTCTTTGCCGCTTTTGAATTAACCCAACACAGGAGGTGACGGAGTGGCCCATGGCACGAAAGGGCGCGAAGGGCAAGGACAAGCGCCACCAAAATCCTGCATCTACAGCGAAACAGCAGGAGACAATGAAGCACTTCTATTTGGATGTCCAGCGTCCCGAATGAAGGGCGGTTTTTGGTCGAAACTGGATGTCGCTTGCAATACTTACTGTACCTCACGTTACGTCCTGCAAGGACCTGGGTGATGCAGATGCAGGATGTGGACCAGGCGGCGCCACGCTTATTTCAGTCCGAATTCAACTTTGGTGACTTTGGACTTCCTTTTGTTACTAGTCACAAGAAGCTACGAACGGGGCTCCTGGCCTTACTACGAACGGAGGGATCGGACGCTACGAGTAAGGGGCTCATCGCTAACCGCTCACGAACGGAGCATTCTTACTAGTAAGTAAAGATTCCTTGAGGAAATGGCTTTGGCCGATGGCGACTGCCGGGATTCCTCCGCACCATGCGTATGTTGAAGGTGCGGTCTGAGAACAGGAGTTGTTGGAGTGGCCGTGTGGCGCAAGTCAGCGGCAGGGCTGTTGGAGGGCTCAGCCAGTTCTCCGATATTCGATACCATTTGACGACTAGTTGTGTACAGTACTGACAGTGGATTTGTGGCTTCAGCTGTGGTGGGTACGTTGCTGGGCCGATGCAGCTTCTGAGAGAAATTGGACAGGACACTGGCATCCTAGCAGCAATGTTTCCCTGCCTGGCTGTGCATCACCGTCTGGCTTACGTGCATCAGCCTGACCACCGCAGTTTCATCCAAATGGCTGGTTGCCAGGCAATCGCTTCCATTCCTTATTCACATTGCAGCTCAGAAGGTGAAGAAGCCTGCCACTTAGCAAACCCAACTTGCGAATCTGCAGAATCTGCACACGCTACCTGAAATGTCTGTGATTCTTTAAAGTTTTTTTGCCAGCCTCGCGTGAAACGTCACTCCATCTCAAGCATTGCTTTTTCCAGAGTCTTGTTCTTGGAGAGAAACCGTCAGAGTCTATGAGTCAGGATCAATGGCAAAGCGAAAGAAGGGCTGGACCCAAACTTTCAAAAGATGCTGGAGATCGTTCAGGACTTGTCAGGTTTAGGATGATATGACATGCAGCAACTTCTGCCTGATCTGAGAGCTTAATCTTGTGCTGGTAGGAGCAGGCTGCGAAGACTCCAGGCTTGGAACAGCATGCACAGCTTTGATTGCCGAGGTCGGGATTGGCTGAGTTTTAAGAAAACCACTTAGGCTATCCCTGATGGTTTTTCCAAATCACAAAAAAAAGAAAAAAAAAGGAACAAAAGCAACTACAAAAAACACAAGCAAGCAAAACAAAATGCGAAACAAAAAACACAAAAACAAATGAAAAGGCAAAAAGCGGAAAAAAGACCGAACAAAAAAGCGGAAAACAACAACTCAAAAAGCGAAAGCATAGCGACACAAATGCGAAAAAAAAGCGAAGCAAATGCGGGCAAGCAAAAAAAACGAAACACAGCGAAAAACACAGCGAAAAACGAGCGGAAAACACACGGACAATTGCTTTTGCTTTTTGGATTTGCTTTTTCTTTTTCATTAGTTTTTTGTGCTTTTTGGATGTGCCTTTTTGCTTTTGCTTTTTCATTTGCTTTTTTTTTTTTCTTTTGCTTTTGCATTTGCATTTTTCTTTTTGGATTTGTTTTTTTGCTTTTGCCTTTTCATTTGCTTTTTTTAAAACTCCTTTTTGGATTTGCTTTGATTGCTTTTGCTTTTTGTAGTTGCTTTTTTTAGCTATTGCTTTTGCATTTTTTTATTTTCAAGATTCACAGAGTTAGCCTGGGTCCGGCGATGTTAAGCTGAGTTCAATTAATTCAGTTCTGTCAGTCCCATTTTTGAGATCAATCTGTGAGTCTTGTGCACGGACAACTTGCATGATTACTTTACATCTAGTGTTTTGCCCAACAGTTTTCTTGGATAATGTTTGAGACCTTTGGAAGGCTCTGAGTGGTGACAATGACCAGAGGCTAGGCCTTCAAATGATGACACAAGCAGGGATGATGAGCAGTAGAGTCATGATACTTATATAGACATTTGACTTTGTTTTTGACAGTTCTATAGTTTGAGAGGCGCTTGGGCGAAGCTGTTCTTGAACTGCTGAAAGCTCTGGATAAGCTTGGCCTGCAGGCCGGCTTCAACGCACAAACCCAGTACGGTTCTTTGGCTTCCCCCTCTGGTGTTTTTCAGGCGCAATCATTCGCTGAAGCGGTGGCCTCGTCGTTGCTGCCAGTGTTGGAGGACCCGTCGCAGTCGCAATCTCTTTCGCTCGCTTTTTTGATATTTCATTTCCTCTACAGAATCATGACGGCCTGGTGATCTACAGAATCAAAAGGGATATTTTTTGCTAATTAATCTAATTACTGGCTGGACCAAAGGCTGAAGAAGGGCAAGTGCCAGTTTTTTGACGAACCACCACAGGAGATGATTACGGAGTGGCCAATGGCACGAAAGGGCAAGGGACAGGGCAAGCACAAGCACTGCAAGGGCGAGCCCGTCAGCCAATGTGGACCAGTGGACGTGCCACCCATTGCACCTGCGTCCGATGCTGAGCACCCAGACATGTTGAGTCTTGATTTCTTAATCCTCACCTTTTGGTCAACTTGGAGGTCTCAAGGTCACCTTCCAGCCAAGGAGGACTGTTGGGATGGTTGCAGGTGTTATTTCTGACGAGTCTCAACAAATTGGACGAGTCGGACGTCACGGACTGGAGAGCTGTTTGAAGGTTTTCAGACACTCAGGAGAGCTGGTCAGGGAAGAGCGGAAAGTGCAAGGGAAAGGGCAAGCTGCAGGTCTGATGTGGTCTGAAGGAGAAATCTGCAGCACCTGATGCTGGCTAATGCTACTGCTAGGAGGCTGCCCTGAGGCGGTTTGTTTAGCACCTTGCTATAGCACGAAGGCTTTGCATCGCTGTGCTGCTGGTGCCAATTGGTACAGATTTGGCCAGCCCACCTTCAAGGAAGGCTTCGCTTTCAGGCCCTGACATGTTCTGTTTAAGACGGTTCAGGGATTTGTGATCATGTTCTCTCGCGAGAATGACATCATTTGTGAGACAAAGACCGTCAGTCAGTTTCGGATTTGCTTCAAGTGCATGACTTGGTGTTTCAACTTTCAACCAAGCACTTTCAAGCCATGTTCCATTGAACACCTTCTTCCAACTTGCAACCAAACCACTTTCATAGTAATTATAGTACAGTAATTAGTAATTACTGGTAGTATCATTATCATATTGCTTGGTTCTCTTGCATTTGCTCATGGTTTCAAGCTTGACAGGCACTTCTCCAGAGCCTTTTTCAGCCGGTTTCTGCATGCACCGCTGCTGGCTCAAGGCGTTGTCCTGAAGAAATCTGATTCAAAGCTCGAGACGCGAGGCGAGGCGACGACCCGCAGCATACCAGATGTGGCCCGACACGGGACCTGAGCTTTAAGGGGGACCCGAGCAAAAGCTCCAAAGTGAAGGGTTGAGTGAGGATGACAACATGGATGACAACATATGATAAAAAAGAAGAGAATTGCATAGATTTTCCACTACCAAGTGAACTGAGTTCCTCCCCAAAAACACCGACTGGGATGTATCTCTTGCATTCTGAATGGCCGGCTTCGACCATGGTCTTTTTCCAGGAACTGCAGCCGGACGACCATACCGACTGCGACCATGACCGTAGACCTGACCTGTCCTTGACGACCGTCGGACCGAAGAAGAAAGACCGTCGAATGATCGGGACGAAAGCACCGAGATGAAGGCCCCATTTGGGCCCTGATGACGAGCGCATTTTGGTTGCACCTTTTCGTGTAAAAGCGGTGCCAGAGATGAACGAAAACCGCGACGGTGTTCGTTCAACAGTGAAGGATCCTTTGGGAACGATCGAAGTCAAGTGCAGAGTCATGCCAGCCGTCCGTGGCCCGAATTGCCATTATTGGCCATGTATTTCACGACAGACGGTGGTGAAGTTCTATTGTGACGATGGGGAGATTTTCCGCCGGCAGCTTCCAGAAGAGCCGGCTGCCAAGTCATCCAACGCCCAGTCCGAACAGCGCCTGACGGGCTTGTGACTGTGAGGAACTGCGAACATCAGCGGGCGTCGCGTCGCGCGGCTTCGGCGCGTCGCGCGGCCGGCTTCCGCGAGCCTTTCGAGGCCAACCTTCGAGGCGATCATGGAACTGGCAAAGAACTGTCGTCCGTGCCCCGGAGACCCGACGGTGGGTCCGCTGCGAGGTGTCCGACGGTGTCGACCGCTCGAATGGTGTCAGGTCCTGATGTGGCCCAGAAGCTGAGGGAGGGTGGCGCTTGCGTGCTGAAATATGTAGGGGACTGAACAGCTGGACGTTTTGAACATGTGGCACGGATGAGAGTTGGACGTCTAAATCAGGTGACACCAACCCACAATCCACCCCCCAAAAAAGAAAGAACGACTAGAACAACATGCATGGTCATTGACCCAGATTTCCCAGTGATGCCATTGACCCAGGCAGATGATGAAGGAGATCTTTGCACTTTGGCACCGGCCACCTTTCCCGACTTTCTCAGCCTGTGGCGCGCCGAGCGTTCGCCGTTCTTTGCCTCCGGGAGGGGCCGGAGCCGAACAATCCCTTCCGAGGCAAAGGAGGAGCGGAAACAGCCGGCTGTTGAAGCGACGGGCTCAATTCGGAACCCTCAAAAAAAGCACGGCTTGTGTCGGACGGCGAAACCATTCAGGGGGGGCTGTTGTTTTTTTCAGCGTGGCGTCGGCATGGTCTTTTGTTCGTTCACCCATTGGTGAGGTTAACGCTGACGCTGCAGACGGACCAGTCGCGCAGGCGGGACCCATGGACCGCTGGGTAGCCGCGCGGCGGGAAGGCAGCGCGTCGACGCCGCTGTCAGGCTTCCGCCGGGTTCGAAGGACGAATCTTGGCAGCGCTGAACGGGACAACGGGAAGAGCTCCCAACATGAAAGGAGGTCAAAGAGATTTACCAATGAAGTGTTAATTACATATTAGCCTATTTTGTGTTTACTCAGAGGCTCATGGACCCTCAAACTGCTACATGTTTGAGGTCCAAAACCCTGGCTGTGAGGGTCAAAACCCTAGCTATGAGGGTCCAATGAGCCCTCTTCTCATGGGGTTTTGCTGTTTAAGCATCTACCAGTACACTAGGTTCGGTTCGTTTTGCTGTTTGCAAATTCGGTTGTAACAAAGAGCGTGCCATCTTCGTAGTGAGCTTGCGATAGTATGCGGCCATGAGTGGGGCCATGAGTGGCAAATTGTATGCAGCTGGGGGTGGTGAGCCTGAAATACACATAGCTGGGAATTCGAGACCAAAGCCTTGTTCACTACTCTCAGTGTCATTTCAGGTACTTGTAGGTGTGCTAGCTACAGTGTGTATTTTTTTACACATTTACTGCTGCGCGCAGTACAAGTTCCCCACTTCTTTGGGTTGTTTGGGCTGTTTGACTGGGTAGGTGTCAGGTGTTTCAGAACCCCCTGCGTCCAAAAACCGCTGGATCTCTTGGGACCTCTCTGAGAGGGCGTGCCCTTGAGGCTGTCGGTGCTCGGCCAGACGAGGCAGGTGTGGCGAGCGCCGAGGCTCGGCCGGTCGACCGGAGGTCGACAGCGAGGGGAGCAACCCGTGCGGCCTGAACCGGGTCCGAAAGGGAGATCAGATCTGAAAGTCGAAGGTCGACAGAACACATCATGTCAGACAACATGGTTTCACGCAACAGGCTCAGGCCCTTCGATGCGGCCCCAGTTTCTGGAACCGTTGATTCGTTTTGTCTCCGGTGTCCGTTCACCACCGGTGAGGACACCGTGAATGCCGCTGGCAGCGAGGGCGTGGCATCTCCGGGGTGGCTCGGTGGAGAGTGGCAGTCGCTCGCTGGACAAAAGGAATGATAATCATGTACCTAGGATTACCTAGGTACCCCTTCAACCCCAAACCCTAAACCCTAAACCCTTTTCTTTTTTCGGTGTGACCACACTGTTTGGGGAAGAAGTCTCAATTGGGTGAACCCAGTCTAAGCGCTGTCAAATGGGGGGGTACAGGGAACTGTATGAATTTACATCGGGATACTTTGTAAGCACCCTGTCCCCTATAATGGCCACATATAGCCACAAGAAGGCTCATTACATTTTCACCCTCCCTGAGGGAGCTGACATAGGATGTGGCACTTGAGATTCAATTTTTGTGATTTCTGGTCATGAGATCAGAAAGTGCCTGACAACAAGTTGAGACATCAGGAGCAAAACTATCTAAGTTGCCGAAAACCTGGTGAACTGCCTGTCAAGTTTGGAAGCTCTAGCCACCATCCATGAACCATGTTCCATTTTTTGATAAGCCTCCAAATCTCCTTTCAACATGCTGGCCACAAGATTCTAGAAACACATGACTTTTTGGCCAAAGGGTTCTAGCAAAGCTGTGCGTTTTCTCGTGCTTCTTCTCATGCTTTTGTGGCTCCTTTCTCGTGTTTTTTGGGCAGGCCAGGCTAATCCCTGAGTTCCTGAGTTCCACACTCTCTTGGGTCAGTGAGCTGTGTTTTAGAAGCTTTTCTCGTGCTATTTCTGGTGCTTTTACTCATGCTTTTTCGTGCTTTTCAATGCAGAGTTTAATTGCAAAAGCCACCAGAAAAGCACGACCTTTTGACCACAGGATTCTAGAAAAGCCGTGCGATTTCTCCTGCCTTTTTGGCCGTATTATCGTGTTTCTTCTCGTTTTTTTTTGTGGTTTTCTTGTGTTTTTTTTGGCAGCTTTATCGTGTTATTTTTTGCTGTTTTCTCGCTCTCTTTCTCGTTTTTTTTTGGGCCGCTTTCTCGTGCTTTGTTTCGTGTCCTGGGAGCAATTAGATGTGGTTGCGTTCCAGCCGTTTTGCCACACACACACACAAACAGCAAAAAACACAAAACAACAACATCATACAACATCTATTGGAACTGATTTCCGATCACTTTCTGAGATGGGGCCCTGGCTTCACAGCAAGTACAGCTTTTGAGCACCTGATGGGATGCGAAAAATGCCAGGGCTGCAGCCTCATGCTACAGGGTTGAACCTGCTTACCACCACTTTACTTGGTTGCACCAAACCTCAGGAACATCAGGCATTTGATAGTTATGTGAGCCCCGCATGCTGGCCAATATGAGTGCAGATTTCACATTTTTATCGTTATTTCTGGTTGTGTTTCTGGTGGTCACTATTACAGCCCTCGGCAACACACAAGGGATACTTCTGATGGTGTCGGACGCCATCTTTGGACCCGAGGTCTCAAGATATTCCCATCGAGCGTGAGGACGAGACATATGTGGATGGTGTTATTATGAATTGTTGAACTCCTTGAGAAGACAAAGCTAGTACTTTATATGAGTCGTGCGTCTTTTTCACATCCTGTTAGGAGAAGTGGTGGGGGAAGAGCAAGGGAAAGTGCAAGGGCAAACGCTGGAAGGGCTGTTGGTTTGGCGCCGGCGTTCAAGAGGGCACAGAGTCAGCTGCTCAGGAGGAAGAGGTACAATGAGACATTTGTAGTAGGGGTTGCTTCATCAGGCAGCAAGATCCTGCGTCCACTGCACAGAAGCAGGAGCGTATCAAGTCAACTGTGAAGCAGTCTTCTCGATGTTCTGTTTTTCTTGAGCCACAACACAGGACAGGGGAGATGCTGACGCTGCAAACGGAGAACATGCCGGAGCATGGGGTGTTACACTTAACTCTTCTCAACCCTCAGCTTGTTGATATCCTTGTTTGGTGCAGTGTTCTTCAAGTGTTGTACCAATCTGAAATCCACAAGCTGCGATTGCAAGTGGTATGACCCCGAAGGCCCCGCTGGCTGCCCATGGAAACTTATGGGTTTGCTGAGCACTTTGCGCATGCTCAAGGTTCGAATGTCGGAATGATACAGTGTTGCGGAAGACAAGGAAGGCCACCCTTTCCAGCGAGTCTAAGGGGGGCAGGTTCGGGGAGGTGTTACTAGATTCATAGATTTGCGGCAGCAAAGCTGTGCAGTTGGTGGGACAGGAATCTGGCGCGCTAGCGGCAATGTTGCCCTGCGTGGCTGTGCATCCCTGCCCCGTTTGAGCAACTTTCACAACCATTGTTTCTTCATATTTCATGCAAATCGATTGTTGCCAGGCAGTGGCTTCCATTCCTTACTAAAATTGTGGCTGGCAAGGTGGAGAAGCCGGCCACTTAGCAAAGCTGCCACGAGCTTATCGACTCATCCTTTTTTCAAGTAAAGGCAGAGTCTACCATCCAGGATCAATCGCAGGGCGCAAGAAGGGCTGGACCCAAGCCTTCAAAAGATGCTGGAGATCATTCAGGACTTCTATGGGTTTGTTCAGATGACATGCAGCAACTTCTGCTGATTTGAGAGCTTAATATTGCACTGGTAGGAACAGGCCGCGCAGACTCCAGGATTGGAACATCATGCGGCTTTGATTGCCGAGGCTTGAGTTCAGTTCAGCTTGGCTCAAGCTCAAGACAACATGGTTGAGGTGAACACGGGGTGAACACGTGGCATAGAGAACATACACATGTATTTGTACTGTTTTGTTTGACTGTGTTGTTGTTGTTGTTGTTGTTGTTGTTGTTGTTGTTGTTGTTGTTGTTTGTGGTGCTGACATTTGGAAGGCTCTGAATTGCGACAATGACCAGAGGCTAGACGCACAATTGATGACATGTATGTCATATCATGAAAACACAATGAACATTTGTTGTTTTATACACTTTGAAAGGCGCTTGGGTGAAGCTCTCCTTGAGCTGCTGAAAGCTCTGGAGGA
>CAXAMN010003313.1:21250-71002 GCA_963970005.1 Durusdinium trenchii
CAAGTGCATCGCTACTAGTAACAAGTGCATTACTACTAGTAACAAGACACTACTAGTAACAAGTGCATCGCTACTAGTAACAAGTGCATTACTACTAGTAACAAGAGACTACTCTTAACAAGTGCATCGCTACTAGTACAGTAACAAGTGCATCACTACTAGTAACAAGAAACTACTAGTAACACGATGAACTGGCTGTGGGGAAGGGTCATGGCACCAGGGTCATTTGACCGGTTGATCTACCAACTTTTGTTCGGTCGGACCTGGTCGGACGTGATGAGACCAACCAGACCTACCAGGGTTTGACCCGACCCTTCCCTGACCATCCCCATGTATGATCATTTCTGTATCTCCGTTTGTATGTCCTGCCACACGTATCTCCACATTAGGCACCATGGTGCCATGGATTCTCCTGCCGGTTTGATCCATTTTCTTTGAAACTGCTGATGGTCGTTTTGTGATTTAGTATGATTTAGTTGATTGAGTCATATAAACTGCCAACATCCTTGTTACCGTTCCAGATGTCCTCTTGTGTTTCGCGGCAGCTTCGCATTCAAGATTCTAGCAATGAATCTGAAGAACTCAATGTCACTACGTGTCACTATCAAATGATCCCCAAGACCGTAACCCTACAAAGTCAAGATCCTATAACATGAAGAATCGACGCCCCTATAAACAATCAACGGGGATAATCACGAAACAGTATCTCAGATTCTCCACTTCTGGCGTCCTTGGGCCCAAAAGTCCTTGGCCCTTTTTTTCCCCGTGGTCCCTGGATCTCGAAATACAGCGCTGAGAATCAGGATGTGGGGACTGGCGGAGCCAGGGGCGTTGCAGGGCGCGCCAGTACCGCGCCTTCTGGAGCTCCGGAGGCGCAGGTCTGGAGCAGACACGGAGCGACCGCCGGATCTGCCGGGATCTGCCGGGATCCGAGCTTCTTGTTACTAGCTTCTTGTTACTAGTAGTAAGGCACCTGTTACTAGTAGCGTGGCACTTGTTACTAGTAGCGTGGCACTTGTTACTGCTTTTGTTCATTTTAAAGCTTGGCTCCGGGTGCTTGATGTTACATGACTCTCTTTTTTAAAGACACACATCGGGCCATCGGGAATTCGAACCTCCGTTGTTGGCGGCTCCTCTGTCGCGGCGGTCCGGAAGATCGGACGGACGTGGAAGATCGGACGTCCGACGTGACAGCATCGGCCAGGGCCAAAATATCTCCGATGCTGTCACGAGCGCCATGATGAATCAGTTTGCCCGAGAACTGACATCCAGTTTGCGCCTGCCTGTCTTGATCAGCTACCTGTGTGTGAAAACACCGCATCAACCAAAACGCTTGTTTTTCAGGCACCGATGAAGTTTCCACAGCACTGACACCATCCAACAAGGGACAAACTGTTGATGTTTCACGAGAAAACAACGCAAAGAAAAAAGAACACACGCCACAGTTTCTGGGCGCCCAAAACGCCAGGTTCTATGAGCCTTTGGCCTCAATTTGTACAAACAACACGGCGATACTTCAATGCCCGGGCGGCCCGGTTTCGTGGGGAACCCGTAGAAAGGCACCAGATGGCACCTTCCGGCGCCGCACGGTTCCGTGCGCGCTTCGTAAAGGAAGGTCGTCCTCCGAACTTGGGACCATGCCATCCACGTTGGCCCATGTGGTGTGCTCGTCAGTCGGAGTGAGGAGTGGAAGTGAAGTCCTTGAGGTGCACCATGGCTATGTCCTGCGCAAGATCTTGTGGCAGCTCATTCCATTCCATAGGTGCCCCTTCTTTTTTGCCAGTCCCTCACAGGTATAGCCATTCTGACATGAAAGGTGTGGTTTTATTCTATATAGCTATTGTTGGGTGTATCCGTGTATCCAAACAATATATTTTTGGATGTTCTAGAGTTCTTGGAGCCAAACTTTGATTCTTCCAACAGAACTTGTTGATCATGATGAAACTGTAGCCCAAATGCCGTGAGTTCAAGGACTTGGCTCAGGGATCAAAGAGCCCATGCGCGCCGTGCTCTCGAATCTTCCTCGAACGTTGATGGGGTGAAAAAATCACGCAGCCTTGGCCGCAGCATTGGCTGAAATCAAAGGAAGCTTTCCTGAAGAATCAGCACAGGAGTATACAGACCACAGATGGTTGCATGCCGAAAACCTCTACCAAGTTACTAGGCGTCCTTCTTCCGTGCTGCCCCACTGGACCCAAGCACAGCCAAGGTATGCAGGTTTGTAGTAAAGAAAGACATTATTTAGACTTGCGAGTTCAGCATCTTGCCCCCACACGATCCAAAACTGTTTTGTAGATTGCTGCCATGGTGAAGGATTTGGGAGAGGCTGGGCCTTCAAGACAGCCTCTTTGTTGAACAATTCAGCTTTTCAGCTTCACTGGCCAAGCTGAGGCGGATTTTGCCTTTCTAACATCTGCAGCCGGGGACCTGAAGTTTGTTTCGGTCAATGTGGTCCATGGTGGTTTTGCTGGTGAGCCAAGGAAACGACGTGTCCTGTCTAGGGTGGGAAGACTGATGCCCAAGCATCAACAGTTGATGAAGAGGGACCCCACCTGCAGCATCTTCCTCTCGGTTTCCTCCGTGCCGTGCGTGCTTCGCAACGCTTCCGACCGGCCCTCAGGAAGGCGAAGTGGCTCGGTTGGCTAATCGGATGCAAGTCCTAGCATGTGCCCGAGGGGGCGATGTGGCTTCGGTCAGCGCGAGGTCGGTCGGTCGGGTCGGGGCACCAGCGCACGAAGGCACGAAGGGGCCCTTCCTACCGCTGGTGAGAGGTACCATAGTGTATCTTCTTGGAGATTACTACGCGTGGTGCTTGGAATGGGGTGTCTTGTGGGAGAGGCCTTTAGATGTTGGTCAGACTCACGCTGTTGAGGTCCAGAGACTCACGCTGCGTGCGTCGGCCAGACGCTTACTACAGTGTCGCGTTTCCTCGGTTTGCTTTTGAAACAAAGGCCTACGAAACGATGGATCCAGGGACTGGTGTGAGCCATGGAAATAGAGCCATGTCGAGCCCCGGTTGCGACCTTTCCAGGGACCAAAAGGATACGTTCGATGAAACAAAGACCCGTGGGGGGGGGCAGGGGAAGACGGCCTCTTCTACTATGTCTCATGTCCTTCCAACGTCCTTCCAATTGCTACGCTTTTCAAGCACCAGTTACGGCAGTGGAGACTTGTCGAAGATCTTGAGGTGATCAACTCAAGACTTGTTCCGTATCTCGGAGATGAACTCCATGAAGCGACCCTGGTACTGACCTCAGTCGCTTCCGCGGCTTCACAGACATCGTGAATGAAGGCCTACGGTCCGCACTTTTGAGAAGCACAGAAGCTAGCAACAACTCATTAACATTTGGAATCTCTTTGGTGAACCACTTTTTGTTGCGAGTCTTCTGAAGTCTTGAAACGCTGTGTTGCAACGCACGAGCCTTCGTGGAGAGGATGTGACACCCTCCACGACTCCACGTGGCAACACACATCAACCCCTCTCAGTTCTTCGTGGTTGCCACGTCCTTTGCCGTTGCTGGCAGCCGTGGGGCCTTTGCGACCGAGTCCCAGTTCCGCATCTGCGGTGTCGGGGGGAGCCATATATGAGCAGTCAACGGGAAACAAAGGACAAATAAGTCGTTTTGACATGTGTTGGAGCCTAAAACATAGCTGATGGCTCATGTTAGCGTGAAAAACCACGCCTGTTAAAACTTCACACTCAAGCTTCTTGTGCTTCGGAGCTTGAAACAGCGCTTTGAAAAGGCCCTTGCTTTGGCTTTGCTCTTCAATTGGTCTGGCAGTGTATGGACCCTGGATTTGACCAAAGCAGAGTCGAGTGGACTGATCCGCACATCACCTTTGAATACTTTTGAATACTTTTGATAAGGCAATGGTGCTTACACCTTCAACATGTGAGACAACATGCAGAAGAGGCAAGGGTGGGTCTATGGGGGAGTGCCAGCTCTTGTTTGTTGACATCCCATGCAGCTGGATCACTGGTGTGCACGGTTATATATCTATACGGTATATAATATAACTAATCTGGACCATTGACCATCGTTGAGGTGTGTGAAGAAGAATCTCGAAAAGGCTTGGGCCTTTCCTTTCTCTAGACTTCCTTTTTCTTGGTCGATGGATTCCTCCCATCACTGCAGGTCCTTTCCCCCATTCCTCGCCCATGACAGCAGAGACTCGGGCCGTATCATGTTCCTTTTTAAGCCTTCACTGCTAGTGCTCTTCGGCCCACATCGTTGGGCTAGGTAGCAAAACAGTGAAAACTCGGTGCATGCAATTTCCGTATGGCTCAGCCAGTTTGCCGGAATCAACCAGCACGGACCGGCTGAAGAATGGCTTGCGCCAGAATCGATCCATCGCTCTTGACCGCCAAACGGACCGGTTGACCCGGTACCCGCGATGGATCCGGTTGACCGGAAACCCCACCGAACCTCGAGGAGTTTCGGACCCACAGCCACCTCCGAATCCAGGCGGCCACCTCCATTTCCCTGGCTCGGAGCCTCAGCTCGGCGAGCGGCACGGCGAAGGGGACCGGACTGCGACACCAGCGATGTTCCGAGGCTTTGATCTTTGCTGGGCTACTTGCAGTGTGGGCCAGCTGCCTTGCCTGTCCGATGCCTTGAGGGCTCACCGATCGCGTTGTTGGAAGACAGACATCGATGGAGAGCTCATCCTTTTTTGGAAAGAAAGATCGAGAGCTCATCTCGACTTGGCTTGGCCCCCCAAAAAGATCAAAAAAGCAGGCAAATGCTGTGGCTGCTGGCGATCAGGCTGGCTCGCTGCCGGTTGCTTTCGCTTCAACAAATCAGCGTCAAATCAGTGGGGAGATGGATGGATTATGATGGATTGCTCAGAATCCAATATATCCAATGGATGGATCGTCACCTGCTGGTGCCTGAACGGAATCGCTCACCATCCGAAGTCACCGAGCGCATCGCTCACTGTGACAGGAAAGAACCCAAGTGCGGAGGCACTGAGAGTCTCAGTCGACATGGTCAAGACATGAGGATGTTGTTCTTTTATGTTCTTTTGTTTTTGGTACCTCCACCATACAACTTCAGCACCTGGATTTCTGCGAATCTGCCAGGTGAATGAAGCTGTCAATGGAGGTTGGACTGATGATCCAAACGCCGTGACTCGAGTCATCCCTGCTCTCAGGTGGCAAGCCGCTTGCTTCATGAAATCGCGACGCATGCGACGCGCGCAGAGACATGTCTCCGTCTCACCGCTCGCAGAGCTCTCGCTGAGACATGTTCGTTGAAACTGGGTCCACCGGACCCGGTTGTCTACGACGTCTGGCCGGTCTGGGCGGAGCGGAGATGTGGAGGACGAAAAAGGGCCGTGACAAAGACGTGCAAATCCGAGTCGCCGAGATCAGAGTCCCTGGACGTCGGACCACCTCGCAGGACTCAATGTTAATATCTAGCTGTGGGTCATGGCACCCCGGACTCCTGGTTGACCTGCGATGTATCCGGAACCGAGGCACCTCTAGAACTCGGGATGTCAACCTCCCCCGGTTTGTAGGGTGAGGTATGGTGAGGTCTTGACCCAGGCCATGAGTGATCCTTCCTGTCACCCCCGCAGTACAAAGAAGAAGTCCTCCGACGGCGAGTTGGGTGGAGACAAGGCGGGGCGTGCTGTTGGGGAATGCAGGATCATCCAAGATCAACCATGATTGATATGGCCTGCTCATGCCTGCTCTCTATTGGTTCTGTGACTCTCATTTCCAGTGGATACCCCAATACCATTGAGGTGTTCGGTGGTCCGACTCGCCGGACCGAGTGGGTCGTGTCGATCACGACGTCGGTCTGTCGTGGGGACACACCGGACCGAGAGGTGTCCGGAACGCCAACACCGAACGCCGCCAGGACTGGACAGTGAGAGTCATTGATGGCCTGGAAGTTGATATTGAGGAGCAAATGCAGATGACAGAGAAACACGAGCAAGTGCATATTGCTGTATGTCTGAAGTCCATGAGCAACGGCCAAGTTCAGCTCGAAGAACTTTTCAATCTGAAGCAATCCAGGAGCCAGATTTGTACATACCCACAATGGGCTTCGTGACATATGCCCATACCTCAGTCCTGAGTCACCACTATCCACTCAGTCAGTTGAGCAAGCTCAAGTAGCTTCACCTGGTAGAGGAAAGCTGCGCTATACGCTGCCCCAGACAATTGGCCTTCCCCGTTCCAAATTGTTTCCATTCCACGGGTGAACTGATGCGAACGGTCTGTTTGGGGGGTAGACTTAGATGGTGAAATTCGCAGGAATGTCATGTTGATGTCGTGCCATGCGTCGCGTCATGTGTTGCCTCGGGCCTCATCTTGTTAGCATCTCACGAAATCGCGACCAAATCAGTGCTGTGACACATGTATATATAATATATATACATATATAACACATATCCATATTGGGGCGTGGTCCACCTGATTTTCCACCAAATCAGTGACACTTGGAAGCATCATGGAATCCCCTTCCCCTTCCTCCTCCCAAACCTTCCTCACACCGTCTGTTTTTGCTCAAATCAGGTGGTTCTCTTTGGAATGGTTCGCGGGGTCCAGGCCGGTTCTCCGGGTCGAGGATGGGTTCGCCCCCTGTGTGCGTCGTAAGCACCGACAGCTCGCGTACGCGGCACTGACCGGCGGCGTCGAGCCAGGAAGACTTCTCTCCGGAAGTCCTTTCTGCAACCATCAGCTCAACATTGGCCAGGTCCTGAAACCTCACAGTCACAGATTGGGTGTTTTGACAAGGTTGTCTAGGACCTTGAGTCAAAGGTTGGGTTGTTGTAAGTCGTCATCCTGGAATATAGGTCGAAGGTCGGAGGAATCAGGTAGAACAGTGGGGAAGTCGACAACCAGTGCAGGGCACTGGTCATGCTATCGGCATGGGAAGAGCATGGTTTTCTACGTCCGCTGTGCTATGATGTGGGTGGTGACCGATGGTTTTCATCATTCCGGTGCTTGGAGATCAAGGTGGTGCTCATTCTGGAGCTGGCTCTGATGAAAGGAGCACTCTTCATGTCTGGTGCTGTGGGCCTGCCACGCTTGGAGAATTGGAGTTCTTCACTAGCACTTGGAGTTGGGACGATCCCACCCATTTGAGATCAGAGCAGGTCAATACGCCCACTCTCGATCTCTTTGCTCTCTTGGGGTGGTGCTGGCTGGCTTGATCGCATGCACAAATCAGAACACACACACACACATGGTGTAAACGGCACTGGTGCCAACTGCAAAACTGAATCACCGCTCGGCAGGTACAAGTTCCTCTATTTGTCTCTTCATGTTGGGCTAGGTTTGCTGCTCGGCCATGGAGCAACACCATCAGGCCGAAGAATGCTTTCGGCCGAATGCGATCTGAGAGGTTGAATTTGCTCCACATCTGCACAGATTGCGACCAGAAATGCATTCACCCAGATGCTCTTCACAGCCCGATTGGTTCGACCCCAGACCCCTCCAGAGGATTTGAGTCCGAGCGAGCACTTTTGTTTGGTCTTGGCTAAAGTAGTCTACGGGATGCTCTATTTATCTCTATTTGTCCAACATTAGTATTCATTCGCTGGTGAACGAGATAGGGCCCACACTAAATATATAGTTTTGTAAAGTCTTTGATGAACATATATCCAGCCCTGGGAGTCAAAGACTATAAACAGAATGGTCTTTAGGTGACCCGAAAATGAATATCCTTTACATCGGTTGGTCAAAATATAGTCTTTGGACTTCTAAGAACTTCTAAGTATTATATATATATATAGAGTAATAAAGTAGTCTGAAAGAGGACATGACCTTCTACTATTTTCGAGATAGGGCCCCCCCCATCGTGTATTTGAGTTTGCCGCCGCTTGTATAGATGACTTTGATCTTCTGGCTCATTTGCCTAAGGGCACACTGCAACCGGCAGGTTTCATCTACAGATTGCTGACGTTGGGCCTTACTGGGAGCTGTGCTGTTGCGCTTTGGCAGGACGGGCTGTGCCACGGCCACCCCTTCACACTGCCGAAGTCCTGCAGTCCACCACGGCTGCAGGCCCTGCGACGGCTTGCCCGGCTGCCCCGACCCCGGTTGGTACGTACTCTGAAGAGCGAGCCCGGCGCTGGTGACAGGGGGTGAAGCGACCTGCACTCTTCTTCGGCGCTGGTTTGAGGATGTTTCAGTCAACTGGGAAAGCTAGCCCACTTTGAGGCAGCCTGCTCATGGACAAGAATGTGTGACAGATATGCATCAGATGTGTATCAAGGCCAGCATTAAAGCAACACCAACTCCCCTAATCCCCCACAAAACGCCTTTGCCTCAAGGTGCTCCCGCTCCTTCAAGCCTGTGTATGTCCCTGTCTCAGAGTGTAGATTCCGGGAGCCACATCGAGCGAAACACGTGACATCGATGAATTCTTTGATGTTTATTTTGATGTGAGCGGTCCAGGCTGGTTCTTGCTGCCATCTTGGCCGAAGACAGTAGCTCTGGAGGAGGCAACGCAGCATGGCCTGAAATTTGCAGTTCCCATAACAACAGCTCTGCAGTTGAGGGTGATCTGGGGGTTGGTGAGCCCAAGATACGTATAATTTACAACACCGACTCACTTTTGAGTCAACAACTTTTGAGCCACGCAGCATGGTGGTGTGCTCGCACACCCTCGTTCCGGCATGATATTGTGTGTTTCCTATGCCAGGTAGTCAATCTGACAACTGCTGCTACAGCTGCTGCCTCTCTGAGTCCAAATGCAACCACAACGCTTTGATGCAAGACATCAATCCTCATGAACGCTCAGAGTTCAGCCGCCAGATTCTGGACGTGCGTGTCAGCAAAACCTCGAGCAACAGTGAGATCGTGGATGCGAATCGTTCAGGCTGCCCTTGTACTACATCAACAAATGCGACTGCCAGAAGAATTTGTGAATGTCTCGGAGATGTCTTTTGCAGCTGCTTGAGAACCCTGGAATTTGTTCAAATGCAGCCAAATTTCTCAAGCGCCAGTCAAAGAGAATTTGGGTTCCTCATGTGGCAGAGGCAAATGCACACCCGTGCAGCTTGTCAATGCTTGCCATGTCCTAAAAACGAGCTTTTTGCGGGCCAAGCAATAAGGATGAGTCAGCAAACCCAAACATGCCAAAATCAGAACATCAACAAGCATCGACCTCAATAGATTTCCATACCGGAACCAGAAAGCAAAGGCAGCAACAGTGCGGCTTTCCACCGTCACAGCCACAGCGAACGCTGGTCGTTTTTCGACTTGCGGAGCCCACATGAGCTGCATAGGATGAGGTGGGGAGACGGTGAATGCATCGAACTGGAGCTTCGGACTGTAGACATCCGTAGACACTCGAACGTGCTGTGTGCATGTGTGCATGTGTGCGCCCAGCCCTGCAAGACTTCCTTTTTTCCTCAGATTTTGGAAGATGCAACGTTTGGAAGGCGATCAAATCATTCATTATCTTTGAAGATACATGACAGATACAACCCTTTTGAGATTCTTTGGAGTTAAACCCAAGGATCACCGACCCTTCGACCATACCGGCCCTCTGGTTGATCCTCCTGCGCCGGCAGGAGGATCTTTGGCTTCATTGGCGGCAAAGGTTCGCCCGGTGATGTCGTCAAGGACGCTTGCGGTCGTGCGGTGCGGTCGGGCTCCCGTGGTGTCGGAGAGACCAGCAGCAGTGGATGAACAGACATGGTGCGTCGCTACGAGTTCGGGGCTCCGGGTGACTCACAGACTGTGGAGAGAGCGTTTGGCTCTGAGACCAGTGTCTGAGATGTCTTCCGGCAAAGCTTTTGGTAAGCCCTAGACTTCAAAAGACTATTGTAGGAATAGTCTTTCCGTGAGAGACGGTTTCTGAAACGGTCTTAGACTTCCAGGGTAAGGGCATGAAGACACCATTGAGATGACGTCCAGGCGAACTCCCCCGACATGACTTCATTGGGTTGAGCCTCATGGGAGAGGGCGACCGTTCGAGACTGATGTGTGCCAGTGCACGCTGAAAGTCGTTGAACATTTGGTATGATCCTCATACATATTTGACCGTGTTGTTTGCTCAAGGAGCTTGCTTCCCAGCTGCTGGGTCGCCAGCTTAATACTTGCAGGAATTTCCACACAGGTCCAAGAGCCGGGGAAAGCAGAGGGACAAGAAAGAACGTCACACAACAAAAGCTGCACCATAGATGGCCTTTTATCCAACTTTTTATCCATTGCTTGGTTGATCAATAGAGGGGACTCCCCCGGTCATGAACAACAAATAGGTATATATGTGGCACCGGGCATCGGCCCTAAAATCCCGGATTCGTGCGGACATCGGTTGACGCATGACATCGCATGACATACCCCTAGACATACCCCGAGCTTTGGGCCTTGCCAGCCTCGTCGCAGAAATGACTCCCTTCGTAGATTGGTAGATGGTGCGTGGAACCAATCCAGTTGGCCCCCCGAGGGGCCGGAGTGACCCCCGAGCTTTGGGAGCAGCTGGTGAACCTCGAGAATCTCGAGGCCAGAAAACGCCCAAGAAGAAGGGGGGTTTGGGACCCGGGAGCGAAGAACAGCGGAGGAGGTGTTTTCCTTTTTTTTTGGGCATCCTTGTGCTTTGCACGTTCTTTTTGAGACCTGGATGAAGTATTTCACGCTCCAAAACAGCTTCAGGCCATTTCAGGTCTGGCGCCATCCCTCAAGGGGGGTGAATGACGTCCACACATTGGATGACCCACCCAAGCAAGGTCTTCAAAGCGTCGCATCTCGGGATACCCGGTGGACACGGCACCAACCGTCGATGGTGTCCGGGTGCCCGGGTGCCCGTCCCGCCCGTCGATGGCCTGAACGACGTGTTTGGGACAGAAACTCCCGCTTTCGACATGGTTTCGAGGTGTTCTGAGCGATACCTTTGGATTCACCAGGTTGGCCTTGGCTCAGATCTTCATTTTGGTCTCAAGATAGATCTGTGGTGAATGAAAAGATAGATCTTGAATCTTGGGGAGCATTGTCACCATGGTCTGCCATTGTCACCATCTCATTGATCCAAAACATCCAAAACACGACCGACACCGACCGACAGTGTTCCAGGAGGAACTGGAGGAGCAGCCAAGGACCGACGTGATGTGACATAATTCTTTTGGGCACACGGAGCATTTCCCTCAGACCTCTGGAAGATGGATGGAGAAAAGTTGGTGGTATTGAACGTTCCAAAGTCCCAAGAAGAACCTCTTCATGTTTTTGCAGATGACCGAGCCATTTTCACTGACTATGATCTGTCTTTGGCAGTTGTTTACAGGCTTCAGACGAGCGTTGCTGGCATTTTCAGGAGAGAGGCACTAGTTTCTTGCCTGTCCAGATGTTGGATTCCCAGAAAGATCACTTTGCATTGGTTGAGATATAAATAAAAGGTCGGAGGAGTCCCTGAAGCCGTTTCCTCCAAGATATATCCATATATGTCCCCAAGTGACGGAGGCTCTTCGTGTCTTGGGTGGCCCACATCTGTCTCGGTCGTGCGAAGGTCCTTGGTGGGTCGTAGACTCTGGATTGATAGCCAGACTCCCCAGACATGCATTGTAAAACCATGTCTAGAACCCCTTCAATATGGTTTTTTTTTATGAATCAACAGTCTACATCATGGATGTTCTGATGGACACTTAGTAGAACCTGAAGTCAGGCTGGTGGGGAGCGCCCCCTCCCCTCTATCTCCCTTCCCCACTGGGGATGACTCGGCGAGCCTTGAGGTCCTGAGAACTGCTTTGGCCTCATTGCCTTTTGCACCGATGCCATGGAGACCCAGCTCGCGAAGAAGGTGCCTTCGTCGCCGGTTCCGGTTCCAGGTGCGGTTCCAACAGCGAGAGATGAGCGTCGTGGAGTCGTGGGTTTTCTTTTCGGTTGTAGAACTGCTGTAGAAGTGGAGGGAGGGTGTTATATATTTCATCTATAGTTCACAGTCAGTCTAGTGAGTCTATTCATGTGTTGGCTTCCTGGATTCACTTCTAAAGGGGCATGACCTCTCTGATTGTTCGGTGATCACGGAGTATCTTTCCTTTCCTGTCATGTCTGGTCTTTCTTTTGGGCGAAGCCGTCTGGTTCAACGACACCGCCTTTTACCAGTTGGTTGATTGATCCATAGACAGCCCCGGTCATGAAGAAGAAATAGGTATGTGGTACCGGGCATTCGACCCCTCTATATCTGTTCCCCGCACGACCGCGGCCCAGCTGCGGTCGGGGCCAGGACTTCGACGCCACCGCTGAGACGGTGCTGGCCAATGCGATGGTCGCGCGCACCTGAGATATGGCGAGACACAGTCGAAGCGCCATCCCCCTGAGCGAAGCCGGGGTTCGGCTTGGTGTAGTTTGACTAAGGGATGGCAGTCTTGCCCACTGGGTAGATCTGGGAGGTCGTTGGACTTCTTTTTGTCTTGTTTAGTCCAACCGGGACCCACGATGGGTCCGATGGGTAGCCTTAGAGTGAGAAACACAAGATACCAAAGGAAGAAAGAGAAGTGGGCATGCCACCAAGATTCTCTCCTACCTCCTGGCTGCACTTCCTCCAGCAACATCACGAGGAGCTCGGTCGACATCAGACCTCGGTCTGTCCGTTTGGTCGCCGGATGATGCACTGACTCGTCTCCTCGGTCGCCAGGATCCCCCTCTGGAGATAGAGTGGGGAAACCCAGACGTCCCGGCCGATCTCGGCATCTCCCTGGGTCAAACCCGGCGCGAGCTACGCCCGTGTCCGCCACCCCGGCCGCGGCTACGGTCGCACCACGAGACCCAGTCGGTCGTATCGCAGCCATGAATGACAGGTCGCTGAAGCTGCCAACGTGTCCTTCATGGATCGATTATGGCAAGCCAGGCTCTGAGGTCACAGCAGACATGCTCAGGCCACATTTCCTGCATCTTCTTGGTGTTTATGCAGCACTACGATGCACTACGTAGGTTTCCCATTCAAAGGATTGGTTACGTTGGTTTTGCCTCTTTGCGTCAACATCTACCTGCCTTGCATGAGAATCGTCTTTGGAAGCACGGACACTTAGGCAGAACTTGGACACAAGCCCCTGGGCGAAAGGATCGCTGATGCAGTCATGCGGGCTTTGTATCGCCGGCTGAGATTTGGTCCTGTGATTCCTCTGTGTGTGTAACCCTTGGAATCAGAGGGCTTTTCGATTTGATTTACTAGTAAAAAATGTAATGCAAGGAAGTACAGCATGATTGTGAGACCAAAGTTTAAACGAAGCTACCACAATCATGGAATACCGAGTCTGATCAACTCGGTGTACCTGCACCTGAGTTGTGAATGTTTTAGCCACACTCCAATCGTAGAGGTCTTCAGGCTGTCGCAGGATGATTCCGGTCTACAGACATGCATTAGGCCCATTAGGCATTCTCCGCTCGATCTTGCGCCGTTGTGGAATTAGAGCTTTTGGAAACTTTTGGAGCTTTGACTCTTGAACTTTGATGATGCTCCTATAGGACTTGGAGCTGTTTTTCCATGGTTCGACTCCCTTGCACTGGTAATAACCAGGAACTTTTTTTCACCTAGGCGTTGGGGCAAGTGGCATTCAGACCGTATGACCGTATGTACTTTATCTTGAGTGCGTGTGTCTGAGCCGTATTGCCAGTGTCCTGACACGAGTGGGTGAAGCCAAATGACACCAACCCCATTCTATTCTATCCCATTCTGAAACAGACTACGAACTATAGTCTCATTCTCTGCAGGGTGTTGTCTTTGTAACAGGGTTTTGACTTCAGCTGTCCTTTGCCTCAATCCTTGCTTCACAGCGTGAAAATGCATTATTTGCGAGTTTTTCTCGCACATCCGAGAGAGGGACAATTCTTCTGACCACTTCAGCTTTTTTTTTTGGCGATGGACCGGTCGAAACTCCTGTGCGCATGGTGTTTCACCATGGATGGTTCAAAACCTGGAGCCTTGGTCCACCGTGGAGCTTGACCTCTGTACTGGGTACCTGTGTTTACCCCTATCGCGCTCAACATCTCATATCGAGCCGAAACAGTGCAAATCAGAAGAAATCAACAACATACTTCTCCATACTTTTCCATCTTATTGATCCCAGATCTGCGTGGCACTCTAGCTTTCATGCGTCCATACTGCAACTTCTATGAGATCAGTGTTCCATTGGGGTAAACTATGGAATAGCAATGGTTTCGATCTTGTTTCTGGATGTTTCTAGGCAACCCACACTTGTAGGTGAAACCCGACTTGGTGAATATGTTTTCGCAACCCACAGGATCTCCAAAGGTTCTTGCAAATTTGGGTTTTGCAAGATCGGTGTTGTCACAACTGTCATATGTGTAAGCAAATACTCCCTCAATCTACAAGGGCCCCCCCAAGCAAGAGGTGATTTGCAGAGTTCATGTTTTAAAGCGCTGATGCTCACATAGTCGCAGGCGTGCCAAGCGGAAATATGCCCTTTACAGTCTTGGAAAGATAGGAAAACACACGTGCCAAAGAAGGCAAAGTGCAAACAAACCATAGTTTTAGTTGTGGACTTCGCACACTTCCGGCAAAGATTTGGCTCAGATGTGCCATTGGGATGATGTGGGGTTTGCTCCTGTGTTGTGGGATTGGTGAAAACGGCGTGCCACGAGGACCATGTGGTGAACACGCCTCTGATGTGGGTGACCAAGGGCCTCCCAGTAGGTCCACCAAGGCCTCCCAGTTGTTGACCCATCGCCATGTTTCACTCGGTCTGTGACCATCTATGACCATCTGTGACCTGCGTGACAGGTTCCACGACGGCTTTACGGTGGATGGGTCAGATGTGGAGGCGCACTGGTGGTGTGGCGAATCCCACAGTCCGTCAGTCCCAGACTGCAGGACAAGGAGCCGGACTCGGCCTCCCCAGTGGTGCCGGCCTTGATTTGGTGCGGCCCCCGACGTCGCGGCGTCTACGGCGGACCTGCACCACGCCGGCCACATCGCTGTTTTTCTTCGCCGTGCCATACCGAAACAGGCAGGAAGGAGTTGGACCTGAAGGGTCTCATCAACCAAAGAACGACCTGCAGGAGAACAGGCCGGGACGTGTCATGCGGTAGGGAATGAATGAACACATGAAAACCAATCAGAATGCAACAAGATGCAAAAAGGGGTTTCCCAAAATAGTACAAAGTATCTATATAGAGGTTTCCATGTGAACATTTCATGTCGGTGAAATTTCTACATCTTGGTAATATGCCCGCGCATTTGGCTCTTCAAGATCTTCCAGATGCTCGGTACGGTACGGTGTCTCAAGAACGAACACACTACGAAAAGTATCGATTGGGTAAATGTTGCTTTGCTTTCAGTGTGTGACACACCTATGTGAAACCGTATTTGTACCTATGTGAACGCGTAGTCAGTACCCAAAGCGACGTGTGAACGTGTGTCTTCGGTCAGGGTTGTGGTGCTGCAACTGCTGGTGACCTTACTCTCGGGTGGAGCACCGACAGCGCCGATACTTCAGGAGACGGGCGCTGCATACGGACGACGCATGTCCCACGTCCCACTCCAACGTGGCCCATAGGTTTGTATGGCAGCCTTACGGGGTGGTTGTCAGAGGTCAATGTAATTAGATATTTCAATACATGGAGTGTTTGGGTGTTGAACCAAATTCATTGTCATAGATGTGTAGATATTTATATCATGTAGACGGTAGACTGTTGGTTAATCTTCCCGATGCTTTTAGGCCCTCGAAAGAAAGCTTTTGTTTTTTTCATCAATTGTCAACTGTCTACATGAGGGAGACCCCAACGAATAGGTTTTCGTTATGTTATCCTTTCGTTTCTACTTATATATATATATGTTTTTTAAATATAATAAGGTCCCTTTAGGTCAATACACACTCAAAAAGCATCCTCATAGATCCTGACTTCGCTTGGCTTGTCGAACCCCCACCCAGCCGGTCGTTGCGTTGGATGCTCCGAATGCCGAGCAAGGTTTCCAACCTCAATCTGTCGCTTCGTGCAGATGAACGGGAATAGTTCTTACCCTACAAGCCTACAGGGAGATAAATGATCTTATGATTCAATCTGTCGTTACGTGCACGTTTTGCCAGTCGTCACGTGCTCCTTAGGAGACTGGAGAAGAAGATGCGCCCAGCATTGATGTCCGACTGTCCAGGAGCGACATGTGACAAAGGACATGGAGGTCTATGAAACTGGGAGACCTCGGTAGACCGGTCTATATTCCTTCTTCAAAGGCATGGAACTGGGAATCTCCTTGATTCTTTGATTTAATACACACCCACTCCTGAGCAAGCTCACATGAACATGAATAGACATGGAATGACATGGGAGTGTATTGGAATAGAGGGAGACTCCCGAAGAGACGGGCCCACTGGGTTTCTGAGTTCTTTGTGTCTCCCTATTCCAATACAACACACACACACACACACAAGTCACTAAGTATTCTAGAAGCAGGGAGCACACTGGACATATACTGATACAGACTTCCTAAAATTGTGAGCACTGGCTCTACAGAACATCTCATTGTTAGATTCAGATCAAGACACAACGATCACACACTTTTTGCTCCGGTTTTGTTCTTTGACCTATGTTCGGATGCTTCATTTTTGTTGTTTTAAGGCCTTTAAAAGGCCTATTTGGTGGCTTCGTTTTGCAAGGCTGGTGATTCTCGACGTGAGACCGCTGGCCTATTTGGCAGATCCAAGCAGGACACGATCACCGTCTGTTGCCGTCGCTGCTGAGAGAGGTTTCGGAGACGGTCCGGACTGGTTGAGGACAGTCCCATTCAGAGCTGAGCTGCTCTTTTCCTTACTTTCAGTATCTTTGGGTCCCATCCTCAGAACTAAAAAAAAAGGCGTGAGCTTGCTCAAGCCGCCCAAGCTCACGCCGCCCCTAGCTGGCCCCCCTGTTCTGCCAAGCAGCACGGGCTGCGTTCCGTCCTTTTTGCGTTCCTGTATCTCCCCCAGGCTACGACCCACATGGCTTCGGCGTACCGTATGGCGGATACTTCGCTGGAGCCAAGCAGGAAGCTTTTGCACACGTTTGCCTTCAGGCCCGACACGACGACAGGATCAGTTGGGACCTCTGGGAGGGGGCGAAACAGGTCCTTTTCGGTCTTCAAAGACTTCTTAAACGCGAACCATGATAACATAGACATTTATATTTATATATTAAAAAAAACATATATATATATATATATCTATATACTCAGTGACTCAATCCAGGTACCCTTTGGAATCCTTCTTGATCATTTTTTGACCGGATGGCAAGGCTCTTGGACTGCTCCTGCAAGATGTCCGCGATGCCACCGAGTCCCGAGGCAGGCCGAGCCCGGCTGCCAGACATAATATGCTAAATAATATGCTACATAATATGCTAGGAGAATCTAGGAGATCACTCTTGATTCTGTCAGGCGACTTGTCAATTTCATCCAGCTTGGTCGCGCGAAAGCCACAGGACCGGGAGCTGATGACCTGGACCAGGTTCAGAGAATGTTTTGACATCGGTTCCGAATCCACCAATCTCTTGCGCTGACGCAGCCTGTGCTGACAAGCTTTGTCAGGAACTGCTAGTTTCTCGAAAGTCAATCCCCGAAGAGGGCCATGAAGGCTGGTAGCAGCTGCAGTGGACTGCGGCTGACACCATGGGTGTCCCAAATCATGCACCAAAGACCCCAGAAAGGAGGACGGACTAATATGAAGGCACTAGATTTTGATTGAAACCATGGACTGTGTCAGCAACATTCTTAAACTATCTTATGTAGACTATTACCAAACCACTAGTCACATCCAAAACCTGCTTGGGGATCATCGCTGTTGTTCTTTAGCCACACAACTCCGATGACGGTTTGCCTCCGGTTGGTGGCTTTGGCAGGTGATCGAATCCAACATGCCTTTCGAGAGATCTTGTCCAACATCAGCTCAGCTCGAGAGGCGCACAAACGCGGGAACGCGTGGATCACGAGAAACACCATGACCTCACGACATTGACGTTTTTCTCGTCTTTTTGGTAGGCGAAAGGTAGTGCAGGATGTCTTCCTTCAGCACTGGTTCACCTCACTGAGCAGATGAGGGGATCTGAGGGGGCATGATGTCGACGTACCAGAAGGCCAGTCTAGGGCCGTGCTGCCGTACTGCCGCGGTAGGTGGAATTCATGGTGGATGGAGTCATCACTCTACTCGGAACTGTCAGCAAGGACGGCTCTTCGCGCAGTCACTTGTTTGGTTTTGAAAATAGGCCGTAAACGGGTGGATCAAATCGGGGTTCATCCCAAGACTTGGCGCGCCCGGCCTGGCCTTACCCGGGCTGGGGCTGCCATATATGCCTACATTGACCCCCCTGGCACCAGAGGCTTCGCTTCCTCCGAACAAGACCCTCGAGTCGAAGCTCACCGTACTGACTCAGCCGGCTCGCCGTACCCGTGACGCAGGAGAAGGGGAGCTACCTACCGAGCTCCATGAGGCTGCCGCCCTTTTTGCCGGAGCTTCTGATCCTGGTCGCTCAGCCTGCCATTGCTTGGTGAAGGAATGGGGAGAAGTCCAAAAAGTGGTGCAGAGGTGCAGAACGACTAAGAATTCTTTTTCAACACGTCAACCTCTAGTAGGACTCTGCTGGAGGGACTTTACTCATTTATAAGAAAGGCAGGGTCTCAAGCAAGGAACCCTAGGAAACGCCTAGCTGCTGAGGTTTTTCACCTCACGTCTTGTCGAAAGTTCGTGGCAGGCGCCTCTTGTTTAGCTCGTTTTTTTTTTTACCCCTTTCGCAAAGCAAACCTAAGCAAACCGATGCTCTGATGGCTTTCCTGCGCCCGCGCCCCACGCAGGTGCATGCGTGTGAGCCTTAGACTTGTCTTCCGATCGAGCGAAGCTTTTGCGGTCCACCGATCGCCCCGGCGCGCCGATCGCGCCTTTTGGGTGTTCACTTCGAGGCAGAGGACATTGTGGGTCTCATAGAAGGTGTTCTCTTGGCGGCAAGCCAGGCATAGCGGCGGCACCGCCGTGGGCAAACACCGCCGGTGGAGAAAAACCCAGGTTTTGACACTTCTGCGAGACGATCTTGAATCTATAGAACTTGTTATGTTTGTTTTGCAATTGTTTCATTGATTTGGGACCCTGTGCAGAGCATCTTATGAGTGTGCATGAGGGAACACCCTAACTCTAATCCCCACCCCCACACTTAAAAGTTGCCCAATTGATGTTGACTCACCATTCATCACCTATGAGCTTTGGTCTCACACTTTGCCGGAGGATGTACCCCTTGATCTTGCTTTTGTCGTCATGGTGAAGGGTTTTCAATGCATCGATGGCCTTCTGGTACCAAAACCACCGACCCCTCTATGGTTCCCAGTCGTGCGGACATGGCTGAAGGGGGCTGCCCACCTCTCTCACAGGCTCCAGAGCACGTGTGTGAGACAACGCTGAGCTTGATTGAAGCGGGGGTGCCCATGACAACGCCCCATGACTTTGAGAGCTGACGTATTGGCCGCGGCCCAAAAGCCCAAGAGGCGAGTACTGAAGGTGGTCATCAAAGGTGGAAAAAGGCATCTCGGGGTGTTAAGGGGCAGTCCATCCTGAACATCCTGACTGCATCCGAATTCAGTGTGCTGCATGGTTTTTTCCAGCCATTTTTGTGACCCAGTGACAGTATTCAAGAGAAGAGATGAGGTGGGTTAGCCGAAAGACGATCTTCAGTAAGATCAAGAGACAACTTGCAAGTCAAGGTTTATGTCACGAAGCCCATATTATCCGACCCTCATCCTTTCCATGCTCACATGGCGGCAGTGAAAGCTTCTGCAAAATGAATCCACATTTGTTGGTGAAGTGGTTGGGACCGGGAGTCCAGCTGGTTGGTAGGGCCACTCGCCCGCTCAGCTCTCTCATCAGGCAGCCATTCTCCTGAACATCACATCGTGCCGGACTCGGGCGGTAGGACGAAACCACGCATGTTGCCTTTCGGACGAAAGCACTCCCAAACGCTCCATGGGACTGCCATAGGACTGCCGATCAATTGACCCCCCAAACGCACCACCTCTGGCCTGATCGGCAGTCCTATGGCAGTCCCATGGAGCGTCTGGGACTTGCATACTTGTCATCTTCACGAGATTGTGAGGTACCGAGAAGTTTGTGCTGAGCTCGATGAGGAGTTGAACATTCATCCTAGTCCTGCAGTCCTGCAGTCTCCCCCAGAATAGCTTTGGAATATGTTGGAATCAGACATGGACTGCAGAATTCACCTCTTTCAGGACTATGAGGGAAATGTGCCTGAAAGCATCCCAGACTTCGAGGTTCGACAACAGACCCAGGGCGACCGAGCTGGACCCTGCGCCACTCCGACCGAACGCTCGCGTCGTTCTCCACGACGCTCGCGTCCGTCGGTCGACGTTCGCAGGGCTCCGTGGCTGACCTGGTCGCGATGGCGGCGTTAGCACAGGCCGCCGGTCGCCGGTCGCCGCGGGGCGTTTTGCGGTTCCGAAGCGCCCGAGTCGACGGACCAGGCGAGCGAGTTCCTGAACAAGAGCAAGGCGCTGATGCGAGAGGTTAGGGGGGAAGAAAGAGGATGGAGAGGCACAGACGTGGATGATCATGGATGTGGGGTTGGGTGTTGAGCGTACTATAGATGGGTGTTACTATATAGTGTCAACATAGTGCAACGCAGGATTTATGGATGATTCTGGATGAAGCTTTATAAAGCCGCGCAGTTGGTTTTGTTGCTTCTGATGTCAGGCTAGCACTGTGCATGACAGCATTGTGCAGGCACACGAGGGTTCTTGATTTGTCGTTCTTGCAGGACTGCAACCTGGATCCGCCTGTCAACCTGGATCCCCATCGCCATCCATCTACCAATTCAGACACATTTTGTACATCATCCCCACTCGGTCTTTTCATTGGGACTGAACATCAACCACACAAAACAAACATCCTTGTGACTCAGTCTGCCCCAGATGAGCTTTGCCACTGTGGTAAACGTCTCCACCTTTGCGGATGGGCTTTGTATGGAAGTGTCTTCCCGATTGCTGCGAGCTCAGAGAGCAAGCTTGAGCCCCAAGCAACTCCGAGGAACTTGGACACATGACACAACTCCGAGCTCGGATCGGTTTTAATGTGCAAGTCTGGAGAAGGAACTGAAGAGGTGGTTCTGATTCCAAGATCATCCACGTATATCCA
Source organism: Durusdinium trenchii (assembly GCA_963970005.1). Taxonomy (NCBI): domain Eukaryota; class Dinophyceae; order Suessiales; family Symbiodiniaceae; genus Durusdinium; species Durusdinium trenchii. The sequence continues at coordinate 42,326 of CAXAMN010003313.1, forward strand.
AGTGTATCCAAGTAGTCCTAGGTCATGCAAGCAAGATGCTCGATCTGGGATTCCCAACTCTGGTGATCCCCAAATCGAACAAAATGACAGCCCTCTACATCCCTCTACTACACATACTGTAATGTGTCACATATATAATTACATAGACAATCGAACATATCATATAACATACATTAACATTTTCATGATTCATGATATGATTATCTAACAATCTAACGTGTATATTAATATATATATATAATATACTATTTATCTGACTCTGCCAGACACCGTCCGTAAAAGATTACCGTATTTGCTATCGGATCTCCTTATCCTGATCAACTCCAGTGATCTTCCAATCCCCCCAAAGGTCTAGAGGATATTCGAGGATGTTCTTTTGAAGTCTCGCTTCTCAAAGGTTCTCCCTCTTCGAGCGCTGTGCCAAAGCTGTCCAGCTCAAGCGGAGCAGGCCCGGTCAAACCCAAAGGAGGACAGGGTCAACTCCGAGGAGTGCTGCGTGGACAAACCGAAGGAAGAACTATAGAAGCGTGCTGCTGAATTGGCAGATTCTTGCGCGGAACTATGTACTTTTCTACCTGTTTTAGCGTAGGCAACCCACCCCAAAAGGCCCTGTCGTCACCATGTGGCATGCCTGGCCACACAACAACAGACAACAAACGGATCCACCCGTCTCCGGGAAAAGGGCCCGGTCCGGGGTCCTGCCAGTGGCTGGGTCCCGATGACAGCAGACAACAAAGATTGACACATTGAGTGCCACCATCAAACATAACACTTGACAACGCACGATGAAAACTACGACACCAGGATTCACGATGACACACCTTGTGGCAACACAATGCACACACAATCACAACACGCACAATGTTTGGTCGATTTTGGTTGAGTGGGACAGAATGTTTGGTCGATTTTGGTCCGGTGGGCATAACTCGAGAATATTCGAGATACAGAGAAATATATATAACATTATATAACGACTTTGTGTTTGCACATTTCACAACTTCCCAGGATCGTCCAATAAGGTTTCCGTCCCCTGTGTCTCCACAAACCTGCCATTCCCGTCCCAGCAGCTTTCGCAGATGGAAGCAAACAACTCCAAAAAACACACACCGCACCTTTCTTCGCCGCGAACATCATGTCTTGCAGGCAAGGGGTGGCCAATCACCTTCCCATGCTTTTGGAGGCCCAATCGATCGAGACGTCGAAGGGCCTCGACGTCGAGTCGGGCCTCCCGCGACGCGTCGAAAGGAGGTCGTCGAATCGACGTAATCGACCTGTGAGGTGTTTGACAACGCCCTTCAGTGCGCCCGAAGATCGCGACTGATCTGTCATCGCTTTGGCCAAACATTGGAGGTACAGATACACCAGCAACACCAACCTGGCCTATGGTCTAATGACGAGACAGGTGGGTTTCATGTTCCATGGCTTAGGCGTCATGAAATTGTGTGAACAGAATGCTCACTAGGCCATTTTTCGTGACCTCGTTTCATTAGTGTGGAACTCAGACACATTTTCGCTCACGGTGGAAGGCAGACATGGTGGAAGACAAGCGCCCCCATCATTTGCGTTTTGAGACATACAAACTTGAGAATCTTGAGAGGACCATGCTACCACTGCTGTTTAGCCGAGTTTCTTGAATGCCCTGAGATTGTCAGTTTGCTGTGGACACTTTGTGTAGAATAACCAGACATTCTGGAGTTGACAATATGATTCCATCCATTTTGGAGTCTTGCCATTTTGTCACTTGAGACATCTCATTCGTTCACACGCACGGACCACCCAACAAGCAGGTCTTGTTTGTGCTTCTCTGGAAGGGATCATGATTTCCTTCAGCAAAAACAGGTCGTCAGTGAGCAAACTTAGGTGCCCCAGGTTCCAATTGCTGCTGAATTGGAGCAGGAGATGGTGGGGATGATGGCAAGATGGGACAATGATGATGGGGATGGGTCACCAGGCCACCCCATTATATACGTGTTTCCAGCTCAGCTGCTGATGAACCAACGGTTCGTCTCCGTTGGACCACCGCACCACCGCTGCACCGTCTCGACCGGAACGGGTGCGGGTTCGCGCGGAGTGTCTGGAACCAGCGGTACGCCGGCGACGGAGCCACAACGACGTTCACGTCACGTTCACCGTGTGTCCTTGCTTTGAAAGAAAAAACGAAGGTCCCAAACAGCCCAGTTGACCTTTCTTTTTGGCTGAGTTTTCAGCGAGTTGGCGCTGCGCTGCGCTACCGAGAATCGGTCGATTGAGAATGGGTGGATGGCTGACTGTCACTGACTTGTCACTTGTCACAGCGCCACAACATCCACCACCGCCACCACCACCACCACCACCACCACGAAGATTCTATTCCTGTACCAGTGCGGGGTAGTTAGGAGTTTGTGGAGCCTTGTTTTAGCGAGCTTTCTGACACATGTCCACGTTTTCCGAAGTCTTTTGGTCGAGGAGAATGAGAATGCCCGCGAGCAAAATCGGCAGTGGCAAGAAGCAGTTGAGGCAAGCAAATTTGTGCTGATTGTTCTCCATGTGACATGCTGGCCAATCTAGAGGTGTTTGATGAACACATAATGTAGACACGTAATGTAGTGTGGTTTCTGTTCATTGTGCGGTTCATTCAATAGAAGACGCCTGAGAACAAGATGTATGGATATGATTGGAATTGTATGACATGTCTCTCGAACTACTAACTAGTTGTAGCTTCATGCACTACCCCCACAACAAAAATAGACCTGGCACCAAGATGATAGCCATCCACCTTGTCCCATGTCCTGTCCTCCCAGGCATGTCAGGGTTAACGATGGTTAAAGACCCAAAGCCATGGATCAGCGAAGCCACTTGAAGCTCCGTTTTTTCTCCTTTTGTCTTGGTGTGGCTTGTCCTCTTTCTGTGTTTTTTTTGATCCCCAACATTTCAGGAGAGATTTGGATCCATCCCACCCTTGCTTTGGGTCTCCACGTGGTGAAGAGATCGCAACACCCAATTCGCTCCAACAGAGACCTCTTCACCTGCGACACGGGGTAACGACAAGCGCCGCATTGGGGCTAGACACAACGAGAAAACGACGTTCGGCGCAGTCCTCGTCGAAACCGTTCGGCGATTCGGGCGTTCCCAGGCCCACCTCCTTCCAATTGCTGGCCTGCTGGAAGTAACGGTTCCTGTTCTGGAAGCAGAGGTGGGGATCGTTGTTCGGCTAACGGTCGGGGTGTTTTAAACCATGAGATGGAGCGTGAGATGGATGGATGGTCAGTCGGTGGAATGGTCTTGGTCCAAAACCGGAGTTGAGATGGAGCAGGAAGATGTATCCGGGAAGCGAACAAAAACAATCACAAACAATGCGCAAGAACACAGACAGAGAAATGCAGAATGCGACTTAAAGGGACGGCCAATGACGGCCACCCAGAAATACCAGCGATACGGCGATAAGACCACGCTTTCGGCGGAAGAACCACGGCATCAAGCGAGAGCCCTGAGGTTTAGGGGTCTTTGATGGTCCTTGGTTCTCTCCAAGGGATGTGAAAGAAAAGATTTAAGATCATGGATGTTTGAGGGAAACTCGTCAAGCTTCACCAAGTGAGGTTTTTTTCACCAAGTGAGGCTTTCGACGTGTGGGCCGCTGCCATGCTTTGAAAGAACATCGTGAAAAGAAGTGGAAGATTCGCAGAAACGAGGTATGGATGGGACAAATTCTGATTTCCTTCAACCCGGGACTCCGTCTGCCGTTTTTGGACCTTTTTCTCAACACAGGGTACATTAAACTTGCGAATCAGGCCTGCTTGTGTTCGCGCATGGGTTGCACGCCCACACAGCTCTTATTACCACCAGCAGTTTGCAGAGAGTTGTGGTCAGGTGGAGAAGCATGAGATCTCAAACTCCGAAGAAGCCAAAGAATTGCTTCCCAGGCGCCCATGATCGGACAGAAGGATGTTCTTGAAGATGCAGAAATTCTTCCACACTTGCTGCATGGATGGTGCATGACGCATGATGCATGGTTTTGGTTCCTTCTTCTCGTCACCCTAATCGTTTCTCCACTTGCTTCTCTGAGACGAGGTGCATTTTGGGCCTGATGCCCCCTCCGCATGCCTTCCAGATGAGGCCGTGGCCGCATTGACTCATCCCTTCTCTGCTAACGTCCGATTTCCGCAGCGTGACGGGCGGCGTCAGGCACTTGCGCCGGTGTGCCGCCACTCACATCGCCTGCGAGGTGGAGCAATGAAACGGGGTCCCGAGTTCGGGCATCCGAAAACGGTCAAGTTGTTGCGACCAAGTCATGTTCAACCCATTTTCAGGTGGCCAAGTCGTCCATTCCCAGAAAGGGAGGTGATATGAAATCCACCTAATTTGTATTTTCTCGTAAACTGCATATTTTAATTTCAAGCAGTTACACATTAACGCATGAATTATAGTAAAATTAAATAGCTATAACCTAATTATATATATATATATCTTTTGAGAGCAGATCTCTCTATTTGGTTTGCATTTCTTTCCTTACCAGGTTCGATCAGGTTGGGAATATGGACAAACTACAAACAAACGTTGTGCATTTGCTGCTTGGAACTAGAGGTGCTGCTCTTCCACGCAAGAGCTCTAAGTATCTAGTTGGAAGCATTACAAGCAAACAGAGCTATTGTTTCTTCCACTGTGACGCGTTCTTTTTCGCCACAAATTCTCCTGTTGAAATCGCCCTTGCTCGCATAGCTCGAACTATACAACTTGTGCCCGGTTCTGCCTCCCATTCCAGAGGCATTGTCATACTCCATGCCATGCCTTCAATCATTCTTCTAGGGTTCATCCTGAAAATGCATGTCTGTAAATTCTATCACTGCTTCACCCCCTCCCTGTGCAGAAAAAACATATGCTAAATGCGGGTCTAAGCGTTCCTGTGCATGAAATATAGCCTCGCAACATGCAAAATCGCGCAAAGCATTCTAACACCCCGAAAGTTGACCGCATTCTAAGACTGCCTGGGCGTTTTTTTGGAATTTGCCAAGGCATTCCATCTTTCAGTCCGTAGGTATAGGTCTAGGTAATTCTAGGTACATTTTGCTGATTTCCTTTTAATGCTGTACTTTCAAAGCGTGAGCTGAGATAGATAAGAATCAGGCCTCCTGACTTTGAACCGTGATGAATTGAATGCGCAGCAGTTGTGAGCAGTCTTGGAAATTCTGTTTCACACCGCTCAGCATATCCTGGCGGCCTCGCTGGGTGATGGACCTTATTCTCCTCTTTGGGAGGTTGAAGAGGACTGAGTGCAGATGGACTTATTCGTTTGTCTGAGTGCAGATGTCATTGATTGCATCCATCTTCCCAATACATCTTAAATCATCGTGTCGACAGATGTCCACAGGAAAAACCCTATAACATCCCCCCCAAACCACGAGACACTGACCCGTGGCGAGACCGACTTCAATCACGGAACACATTGGAACACGCCCACCCACACGCCCACACGCCCACACCCCCACCCACGCGCACCGTGACTTTGCTCCACGCGCGCCCGCCTCGGTCTCAGCGGCTCGCCGTCCGGTCCAGGAGTCGACGCCGAACGCGTCGGGGGAGCGAACGAAGTCCGGACCTTGGCTCCGCCCAGCCGGACTCGGGACCGTCCGCGCGCCCCAAACGACACGGTCGGGCTGAACACTGCAGGGAGTCGAAGAAAACGCGAGAGTGCGTGCCTCGGAGAGCTGGTACTCACTCACTGGCATATTTGGAGGAGTACTTGTTCGATCCATTTGTGAAGACTTCTTAGCCAGGAGAAGTAGCAGCAGAGCAAGAAGCACTAGTCGATCGAGAGGTGCGGAAACCATGATTGAACAACCGGACCAAAACCGGACCAAAAGGAGCTTTTCACCTTTTCAATCCTTTTCAATACTAATCAATCCTTTTCATCAAATCTTAAGTCGTCGTCTGGTCTACCTGGCCTCTCCGTTCGCTCTCCGTTCGTCCCATCAAGCGAAGGGTGAGTAGCGGTTTTGCTTGCGTTTTTTCAAATGACAACGGAATGATTTTCAGCTCAAAAAGATAAAACTTATAGATTAGAGTCTATTAGACATGATTAGACTGCCCAAATCATTGAAGGTGGGGTTTCATCTGCGCCCTCCAAAGTCTCAGGGGGCGCTGAGCTCAGTGGCTGGAACCGCCGGTCTTCTTCTTCGGTCCGGTCCGTAGAGTCCGGTCCGCCCGGGTCCTTCAGGCGGAACCCCAAATGGTAGTGGACATGTGTCGGCCTCGGTGTTGGAGTGAAAGTGATGCCATGTGCGACATGAAAACATGTGGAGCGAGTGATGTGGTTGTTTCGGAGCGAGTTGGGATGCTTTGGGGGTTCATCCGAAAACGGCCGTGGTTCAGCGCTTGAGCGCTGCAGAAGAATGTGAGGAAATGGAAGGCTCCCCTGCCTGAGGCCAAATTCTTGGGTCTTTGGTTCTTGCTTTGACCATTGGACAGAGCAATCTCTTGAAAGTTTGACTTGCAGGCGATGGCCCGTGATCAGCTCACATCCGTGACCATGAGGCCGTGAGGCCTTGCTTGGGCGAAATTGACACGAGCCATGTGCATAGCCGATGTAGGAGCTCGCTTGAACTAATCATGGCAGTCTTCCAAGGCTACTGACTTAAAAGTTTGTGGGGAGGCGATAGCTTTCAGTGATTCAGTCAGGCAAGCCCAAAGCTGTGTTCCTCGCTGGATTTCTACAATCCTTTTCAGCTCAGATGCTTTGCGACTGCACAAAAGGACCCAACATGATCCAACATGTGTAGTGGGACCACAATACATGCATAGATGATAGATTCAGCCATCTTCAAAGAGGGTTTACAGTTCTATCCATTTTGAGGTCGCGACCCTTTCCCATTCCACCGCCACTTGTTTTCTCAAATGATCCAAGTTGTTTGTCTAGTGCTGCAGAATCAAACTGAATCAAATATGTCAATTTTCGACGATGAACGTGCCATGCCTTGACATTTCACTGCCTCAACTGCATGGGCTATATTAAACTAAGAAGCATGCATGTGAAGCCAGAGCCTTGAGCCATGCAAGTCTAATTGCACATCCCTGTGCGGAGCTGAGCCAGCGAGAGAGCCTTCTGAAACTCCAGTCTCTCTTGACTCTTGACACTTTAAGCAAGGCAGCAAGAGAGTCAACGGAGCCATGGGCTGCGGATCGTTCTGGAGGAGCATGGTGGGAAGCAATGGAAGCTCACTTTCCAGTGTCAACTTAGGAAAGATCCTCAGGACACCTGAAAAGAAATATTATTGACCATCGAACCATTCCCGTTTCTGCCGGTCGGCTCGTATTTTGATGCTTACTCACGACATTGGGAAACAAGGTGAGCCCGCAGACCCAAAAGCAAAAAGAAGCGCGCAACCCAGGAAAAATAAACAAAACACATTTGCAGGCCAAAACGAAGCATCAGCTCCCTCCAGGCTCGTGGCAACCATGATATTTCAAGCATCGCGGTTCTGGTGCGCATCCGTCCACCCCCGTCTGCCATATACACCCCCGTTTGAAAGCCCTCCAAAACGATCATAAAACGATTGCAACATGGCTTCTAACAACCCTTAACAGGAAGCGTGGAGCAGCATCAGCCCCCTCCATGCTTCGTTCCAACCATCAAATTTCAAGCATTGCGGCTCTGGCATGCAACAATCCTGCCGTTTCGGCCATGACTTGACTGTCTGGCGCATGCGTTGTGCACATTTTGGACACCCAAGACCATCATATAAGCCCTGCAACACAGCTCCCCTCGCGTCAGAACGTGCTTCCGCGAAGCATGGAGCAGAACTACCCCCACCCATGCTTCGTTCTACTTGTGAACTAACCCGGAGCAGCCTGCACTGATGCTTGTGGTGCAGCCATGTCCTCGTCATTAGCATATCAGCCGCGCAAGATCGCTCCACTCGCACAACGACGTTCTGCCGCGAAGCATGGAGCAGCATTGGCCCCCTCCATGCTTCGTTCCACTTAGCAGCCCCGTCCATGCCCATGCACCGCCCCTCCCTCTTCCTCCCACAGCTTCGTCCATGCACCTCCCGTCTCGCGCCCCTCCCTCTTCCCTCCCCAGCCCCGTCCACACATCCACAGCCCCCGTCCACACCCATGCACCCCGTCTCGCTCCCTTCCCTCTTCCTTCCCCAGCCCCGTCCACACCCACGCGCCTCCCGTCTCGCGCCCCTCGTCCACCCATGCGCCTCCCTTTCCTTCCATCCGCAGCCCCGTCCACACTCATGCTCGCTCCCCTCCCTTCCTTCCCCAGCCCCGTCCACACCCACGCGCCTCCCTTCTCGCCTCCCTTTCTTTCCATCCACAGCCCCGTCCACACCCATGCACCTTCCGTCTCGCTCCCCTCCCTTCCATCCCCAGCCCCGTCCACACCCACGCGCCTCCCTTCGCTCTTCCGCGGCACTAGCGACTAAACGAGAACCCAAGCATCGGAGATGCTTTTGGGAAAAAGGGTTGCCCTAGTGGTTGCCGCACAGCGGCATCCAGCGGCATCCAGCCTTGGAGCCCATCTTCCCCTTTTTATGTTCGCTGAACATCGCCACTCGCATCTTCGAAGATGACAGTCGTGGCCAGGACTTCGAAGCCCCCCAAAGTCGACTCCGCCCCAGCGAAAGCCGGTGGAAGGCCGGAAGATGAAACCCGTCTCACAGCAACCGGACGATGAAGCCATGTGAAGAATAAAGGTGATCTGACTCGGGGCGAATCCGAGTCCTAGCGAATCCAGGAGAAACTGAAGCATCTGTCCATGCCTTAGAACTGATGGACGCATACACGTCGATCTGATGGACTGACACGATCTGACGCTTTCACCCAGCGGAGGCAACTGAGGCAGCTGAGGAAGGATCACTTGGTGGAGTCAGATGCTGAAGGCATCATCCAGTAGCGTCCTTGCTCCTAGTAGCGATGCCAGGAGCACTAACTAGCGTCCTTGCTCCTAGTAGCGATGCCAGGAGCCCCTAGTAGCGTCCTTGCTCCTAGTAGCGATGCCAGGAGCACTAACTAGCGTCCTTGCTCCTAGTAGCGATGCCAGGAGCCCCTAGTAGCGTCCTTGCTCCTAGTAGCGAGGCCAGGAGCCCCTAGTTAGTAGCGTCCTTGCTCCTAGTAGTAAGGCCAGGAGCCCCTAGTAGCGAACCTTGTTACTATTCTTTTCAGAATGACCCCTACATCCCGGCGTAACGTGTGCCAAGCCAGCAACTCAAGATTCCTACATATAGACCCCCAAATGGATAGAAAAGTCGATCCGAACTAAAGATGTATTGGAAGCCGTGCCATTATCTATTTGGGGACCACTATTGAGTTGTCATTGAAGCAGGTCTATGGACTGAGCACAGCCCGCGGATAGCGATTTCGAGCAGAAGACTGCTGCACAACTTGGCCGAGGTTGAGACATCTCTGAAAGTGTCTCCTCCTTTCCGCTCCTCCAGATCCAAAGGCCGTCCGTGTAGACACAATCACAATCAATCACAAAGTCTATGTCTTTCTAGAGAAAGCTGTGAGATATGGAGTGATCGTGCGGGTAGATAATGGTAGATATGTAGGGTAGATGATGGTAGATGTATATAATTATATGTATATATATATATATCATATTTATACATGCAGAAAAAGTCGACCTGATTTTTCGGAAATCTTGCGTTGCCCTTGCCGGCTTCAGCCGGATCTCGCGTGACGGGCATCGTGTGGTTCTTAGGCCTTTCCGAAGAGAAGACCTATACGCCAGAACAGGAGGACAGCGGAAACAATGCGCGAGCACCCACTTAGCAGAGATGTCTTTTTTGCACAGTGCGTTCTTCATTGTTCTTCACGATTTTGGACCCCCTTTCTTAGCTTGGTACAGTGAAGAAGCACCTTGTTTGAAGATCGCTTTCATAGGGATCATTGGCTATATACCCGGTACCCTCGACCCTCGACTTCCTTTTGCATGACGCAGGCAGCTGCCGAAAAGATTGGAGCCGCTCTCAGGGGCAGTGCCACACGATGGCAGGCGCCGATCTGCTCTCGGACAATGAGCGAGCGATCTGCTCTCCTGGAGTCTCCAAAATGGAAGCCACCTGTCCAGTAACTGCTGCGGTTCCATAGTTCCATAGTATGGGTGGTCATCTCGACCATTTTGGACCCCTCCAGTGAGTGGATGATAATGGTTGGTTGAATGGTTGGATCATCAGTTGGATGGATGGATGGATGGATGGCTGGCTGGCTGGCTGGCTGGATGGATGGATGGATGGATGGATACCCATTGGATCCCATTGGGCATTCCTGATGTCTCCCTCCCAAGAACACACCATCCAACAGGTAGGTCGTCGCTTCGGAACGCAGAAAAACGATCGCTTCGGAACGCAGGAATGTGATCGCTTCGGAACGCGTGTCATCGCTAGTAGGTTGGAGGCCATCGCTACTACTATGGAGGCCATCGCTAGTAGGTTGGAGGCCACAGTAACCACTATAGCAAGATATTCTTCAACCTTTAGCCTTTTCCTTAGTATATACAAAAAAAACTGGTGTGGTATATGAATACTTCTTTCTATATACCCTTCCCCCCCACCCCACCCCATCCTTCATCTTTAAGCCCTCTCCATCCGTGTCTGTGTGTGTGTGTGAGTTCTAAAGTGACCCAAACAACCTGGTGTGTTGTGTTCCAAAGTGATCTCTCAGAAATTGGCTTTTGTCACCCTTCCATGTTTTTGGGTTGTTTTGTTTTCCAAATTGACACATCTTTTGTTATCCAAAGTGAACTAAAACTTGTGTTCCAAAGTGACTTTCCGACCCCATCCAACACATCCGCAGGTCAAAGAAGACTACCACGAACTTCGACCACGAGAGGCCGTGGAATCCTCGTGGTTTCTCCTTGTTTTCCTCCGAAAGGCTCGGCCTTGGAATCGGCCGGCCCAGCAACCTGGGTCATTCCATGGCAGTGTATGGTTTTGAGCTTGAAGAGACCATATGGCATTTACAGATCATGAACGAATCATCATGAAGCATACGTCTTTCGGGATTGAAACGACGGATCTTCGAAGCCGTGGATCTTCGAGACCGCCGCCGACGGTCGGATGGGCGGTCGAGACCGTGCAGGGCGAACCGCTGGACCCCCAAGACGCGGGCTTCTCGCCCTACGTCCGGGGGCGCAGCGCAGTCACCGACGGCCCAGGGCGGGGGGCAACGGGTCGGGCGCGGGGCAATAACATGGACATGCGAAGTCTTCAACGGGAGTCATGTAGAATCTGGATGACTGGCCCCATCTGGGCATCAATATTCTATACACATAGCTTTCGCCCGGATCGCATAGCTTTGGCCAGACTTCTGAGCCCGAAATCGAACGCCCCCCCCTCCGCAGCGTGGCATCACATGGCCCACATCCTTCACCCAAAACGCCTCACCGAGGCCCAGAGCAATCCCTCCATGCCCGTGGTGTCGGACCATCTCCGCTTCAAGGCCACCGGGGGTACGGGCCACCGGTTTTCCACCGCGAAGGTGCGGGAGTCTCGGGCAGGTACAACGCCGGGGTTGAACCCCATGCTTCTCCGGTCAGTCTGGCACACTGCGATTTTATACCTTCCAATCATGGAAGCTGACCAGGAGCCTCTTGTAGAACTGTTCCACTTTTGCTTCAAGGCAGTATACACGACTGGTTATTGAATGTGATCCAAGCCTCACTGGTTGGTAGAGGAAAACCCTCTTTCAGGGAAAACACAGAGCCGTTTTCGATGGTTTTCGACATGTAAGGACCATGGCACGTGTCACATGTGGGAGTCTTTTTTACGACGGAGATGTCCGCTGACGTCTGAAACGACGTCAAGGTACGAGATGTCACCAAGCAGCGTGTCGTCGAGCAGCTGGGTCATGATGAGGCCCCGGACCGCGGACTCGCGGCCCGCGGACCCGTCGTTGTTGGCAGCTTCGGAAGGTAACTCTGGAAGGGTGGACTGGGTCGCCCCCCTGGTTGGTTCAGAATGGACAGAGGAAGGAGGCCGACCCTGAACATTCGTTGCTAGGTCCCTCTAACCAGAGGTTTTTGTCCATCACTCACTTAATATACATGGGATTGTATTGAATTAGGGAGACCTTGCAACCAAGGGACAATAGGTTCAGTCGTTTTACATTCTATTTCACCAGATTTTTTGGCAATTTGTCTTTTGGGCGCCTCCCTATTTCAATGCAAGATGGAGAGGGTTTACCCTGCAGGTACTGAGCATGTGGAGCAGCTTCGAGGATGCTGCAGGCAAGCTTTTGCAGAAGGCCGGCGTGTGAGAAGAATTGAGAGGAGAGGGCATTCAAATGACCCATGTCTTTGGCAATCATCTTCACTTCCTGTGTTTTTCAATCCCAGCCCCGCAGAAAATCGTCGCCAAAGACGCCCAGGTGGCGGAGTCTGCGCAGCAGTTGCCGTCGGTCGCCTTGGTGTATCAAACAGAGGGCCAAACAGATGGCCTGACCTATGGCCTTGGTGGATGAATCGATGGGATACTCCCAAGATCTTCCAAGTAAAGAACCAGCAGGATTCAAGATCATATACTGTATAGAATATTCAAGAGGTATGATGAGGTATGTATATCACCTGACACTTTATTACTCCGTCTCACTCCCAAGTGAACCAATAGCCCCTCGTATTTTTGTTGCGAAAGACACGCACGGCAGATGAAGTGGCGAGAGTCACATGAGGCCTGGACCGATGAAACAGATGTCGCAAATCCATCTTTTCCAGGGCGACGAGGCTCGCCAGAAAACATGCGAAGACCGTCGGAATGACAAAGACGGGAACCTCTCACGATGGCTTTTTTTTGGTGGCACCCCTCAAAAAAGCAGCACACACACACATCAAACGCGACGTCTTTTTTGGTTGTGTTCGGTCACAGTTCTTGGCATTGGTGTGCGTGTGGTTGGCGCGCGGTTCGGTCGACCTTTCTCAGAGGTTTGGTTGCGATCGGATTCGGACGGATTGAATTAGACGAGGTCAATAGCTAACAGCCCCAAAAACATCCCAGAACCGTTTGGGAGGTTGACCTCCCTGGTAGATCCTGGTATCGTTGAGTACTGGCTCACGGATAGATCCGGGCTCCACCTGTGGGGGCTTGGGGGTTGCATGTCATCGGAGGAGAACGCCAAGGAAGTGCCAAAAGAGGTGACGACAGGCTTCATAGTCAGACGACAGGTGAGGGACTCAGAGAGCCGGTCTCGCGAGTCCCTGTGTGATTCAAGCCAACATTCTGTGCAATGCCAGTACTGTTCTATGTTTTTTTTTTTTTTTTCAGATAGTTTCTTTACTTCCAAGCTCGCATCTTATACTTTACAGATCTTTACAGTACATCACATCATATCACATCATATGACATCTCATTGCTCTGTCAGAATCTGCGGCAGCTGGACCTTTGCCATCTCTGCCAGGAAAACTATTTGCTTGGGAAATTCCAAGTGGTTGCCGTTCCAGTCATCGCCGACTATGATTCAGCGTTCAACTCCTTGCAGGCACACATTCTTTCGAATCACCCCGATCTGTGTCGACACAGAAAAACATTTAAAAACCATGCTTGAACTGGTTGAACGTTATGTTATATCATTATGCCATATATGTATACAATCAAGTCATGTCGAGTCTGATGCAGTTTTCTGACACCACACTTGAGTAGACTTGGAATCCTTCTTGCATGGACCATGTCGATCTTCGATGATCTTCGCAACCAATTGTTCGCCGCATCCCCAAGGCCAGTGACTAATGCAAGTGACCGATTTTTGGTCAAGACTGGTGTTTTTCATGACGAGATGAACATGTCAAGATGGAACATTTGGTTGGTGGCTTAGAATGAAACAGTGAAGGGGGTTATTTCCATGACCTTGCCCAAGAGGGGTCTCTGGTGATTAAGTTAATCACTGAACAAGGGGACCTGGTACTTCGCAGGTGGAGAAGAATAACTTCTCTGCCGTCCAGCCGACCACGCCGACTTCGCGTGGAGGGAGCAGTGCGGACTGTGATGGTCCTCAGGCTGGGGTTGGGTCAACAAATCCAACTGGAGACATATTCCTAGTATCTTGCACTACTGTAACAATCTTTGCAAGTCATGAACTACTTGTCCGTGGTGGAACTGCCTCCAAAGACACGTGCACTGACTGGTCATAGAAGAAGAATACCGGCTGAACTGGTCATTTGTGGTCAGTCTGTTGTTTTCCTTTCTGGATCACAGACCACAGACCACAAAGACTTTCTGTATTGGATGCATTGGATCTTTGTCTGAACTTGTGCGTTTTGATGTTCGATCCCCGCTGCATCCGGCTGGCTCGCCCCAGGGCTTCAATGGTTGCGGCCTCGGTATCTCGGGCGTCGCAGCTTCGTCGTCCTCGTCCCAGTCCTGTAGCGCAGGTTGGTTCTGGGTCCTGCACAGTGCCGCGCCAAACATAGGCGGAGTTTTTGCTGTGGTGGAAAGACCAGACATGCGGAGAATGCTTAAGAATGCTTAAGATATCACATAACTACTGTAAGTGTATAGTTGTATAACTATATTAAAATATTGATTAATCCCTTTTATCAAAAGTGGACCAAGCTGTGGTCTTTTTCCATAGCGCCTTCCGACTTGGGTGTGGGTATTCTTTTCAACGAGAGAGACGCCGGATCCCGGTTCTCGCCAGGTGAAAGTGCACAAGCCGAAGACTTCCTAGCCTATTCGGTCGAGGAGGGGTGGCGGACGCGCCGCACGCTCGTCCACCGCTCCGTCTCGTCATGGGGGTCTCGAGCAGGAGAGGAACGACGCACAGCCAAGGAGGACGGACGAACGGCGCTGGAAGGTGGGTTTGGTTGGTGCAAATGTCTGGAAGTAAAGGAGACTGCCAGAATACCATGACAATGGTAGGTTCAGACATGTTCAGACACTTGCAGGGGATCCAACCCATGACGGACTCTATTTTTGCATCTATTTGCTCATCATGGTTCATTTGTGGACATCAAAGCCGCCGGCAGAGTTTGGACTGGTACTCTGCTTCTTGGGCGTCCGTCCAATGCGGTGATTCTGAAGATCACCGACTCTTGATCAGGACAGAGTCCAACCACTCAACGACATCCACCTCATCGAGGCGACGTATACATTAGTCATGTGGTCTTTCCAGCTTTTGGACCAAATGACTCCATTTCGGTGGAGTATTTTTTCTTGCTCCGCTGGCCCATTCTGCTTCTTTCCCACTTTGCCTTCTTCACCCCGCCAAAAGGAACACCGAGGATGAACATGCCCGATTCGTCGATCGTGTTGGAGGTGTCCCAAGTGATCCCAAAGGTGCAGAACTTTTTGGGGAGCAACGGGCCATGCATATTAAGAACACGACAGAAGACGAACGGTGCAGAGTGGTTCAATCGCCCAGCGGATCCCACTTGCCGCTTTTGGATGCTTTTTGGGCCACCAGCGGCCCTCCGAACGGTCGCTTCGGTTCGGCGTTCGGTTCGGCGTTCGGTTGGCCAAAATGAGTGTGCAGGAAATATTTGTGGAAATTGTTTTCAGTGAACCAATTCCCATTTGTTGAATTGATGAGATCGATCTCTGACTCTGTTCTCATTCAAAAAGATTCAAACACATATATTTTGACATGCTGATCGTGTCAACAACTTGCTGCTATCTTTTGCTTCTGGAACCTCGTTTTCACCAATGCCTGAGATATTCCCTGTAGCCTTCAAAGCCTATATTCACATTTGGATGCTGCGGCTAGGATACCGAACATGTCCCTTGCATCCCTCGCGTCACAGATATCCCACCAGCCCGAACACGGAGCTTTTGAGCATGCCTCCTTGGCCGATCACGCCGATGACCGGATTTGGGCCGACCGGATTTGCGCCTCAAACAATGGCAAAACCCATGGATTTCCATGGCAAAAGTGCAAAACAATGTTAAAACACAACAAGGAAAAGCCAGTCGATATGTCTAAACAAATGGTCTTCATCATGGCACGTTTTTTTTTTTCTAACCTATTTGGGTGTTTCGTCCGCAGGTGCTGCTGGAAAGACCGTCCAACAGGAAGGCCCTCTCGACGATTGAACGAGGCTCGGGAAATCCCCCCGCGGCTCGCGGCGTTCCGCTTGTTCGCGCTGCGACGCCACGCGACGATGGGCCGAAACGAAGGACGTGTACATTGCGGACATTGCTCGTCTCTGGAGGAACGCTTTGAATGCGATGCTGTATCTGGAGGCGAGCAAAGCACACGTCCGTACGGTGCAGTGTTGACGTGTTCGTGTGACGTCCGTTGACGGCACAGGTTGAAGATGCCATCTTTTTCCCGTTTGGTCTGACACCTAAAACACCTTCAGTTAGATGAAGACATGAATGTGGTGTTCCCACAGCTGAGGAATGGGTGCCTTTTTGCGGCATTTGAAGCTGAACGACGATCGCTACGAGGCCCAGAAGCCCAGGCCATCTTTATCTCGGAGGCATCGGACTGGACGGCGGCACCGAACGAATACCGCGCACTCTCCGCGCGCCGCATCCGAGGACCCAGCTTGCATGAGAACGCTGAAGCGGCGGATTGCCGTGCAGCGCTCGGATGCTGTTTGTCAGCACAAGTTGGGATTACACCAGCGATGCCATGGCTGCCATGACTGACGTTATGAAGTCGGGGCCAGGATGAGCTCATGAATGCGATCTCTGATCTCATAGCTCCGCTGGGATCTCATGATGACATGACATTCATGCTACTTTCGTATCATCTTCGTCTGGTACTGTCTGGATGGACTATTGCTGCTTCGTTTACGTACTCGCTTAATACATAGCTTTTAGATACCAAACGTTGCAGACCGTTGCAGAGAGTGAAGAAACACAACAAAGACAGACTGAGTCGGTGACACTGACTCGTTCCGCTGTTCGTTGAGACACTTCAACTGCTCAGGACCAAAGGGAAAAAGACGCAGGCCACAGGAAACGCAGAAGACCAGCGTGATGTGTGCATTCAACTGGTTTAAAAGATGTTCAAACCCGGTTGATGTCAAAATCTGTTAAATTGAACCAACAGAAAACAGCAGAAAACCATGATATACACATATATACACTAAAAAACAAGAACTGACAACCGTTGAGTAAACCACGGACCTCTTGTCTTTCTTCTCGGAAACCACCGGTCTTCGGGGGGGCCAGGCACGGAAAAGACCGCCTTTTCGGGTGCATCTTTGTCCGCATCCTCAGATCCACTCTGTCGCAGCGACGGGATGGCGTGTTTCCCCCTTTGTGCCACCAACATCCACCAACCCCGCCATCGCGGTACTTCAGTAGGTGGTCCATGGTCCGGCCGCACGTCCGAGGTCTCGTTTGTGTGAATCCCGAAAGCATCGACAACCACAATTGCTTCGTGGAGGACGGTGGATTCCGATCGATCGGACGAGTCCGACTTCGCCCCGGACGGACGGGGGGGCGAAACGGCCAGGCTGCAGCTGCGAAAGCTCAACTCTGTGGCTTGGATTGAATTGGCTTGGGACTGTTGGACCCAACCAAGGACACCCCAATGATCGAGGGTTGGGTTTTGGAAGCTTTTCCGGTCAGCACGTCCGCTGGCGGTTTAGACTTCGAGCCTCATTGGGGATCGTTTCTCCTTCGCAGAACGGATCTGGCTTTCATTTGTTTCTCACTTCGAGTTTCAGACGACTGAACTCTTTCTCTTTGAGGTCCAGAACTAAAAGAGGTCTTGCAGTTGCGGCGCAATGTCGATTCTCTTCAGCGCTGCGCTCAGAACGACAACAAAAAGTGTGCGAGATTTGTGCGAAAGCAGTGACGTGTTTTTTTGTTTTTAGTATACATCATACATCCAAACTCTCAGAAGGACAACTCATGGTGCACACTTCATGAAAACAGTGAGTTGGTGAGTGCAAACTTTCACAGCCTGATTCTGCTCCACACCAAGTCTGACAAAGACCAGCTTGGGCTGAGGCTCGCATATGAACTAGGCAAAAGCAATCCGGACCAGCCTCTCAAGGCCACCAGAAGTTTTTTTGCCATATAATTTGTGATTATATAAAAAGACATGGAGGTCGCTTTGCTGAATGGAGCAAATCGGAAGCTGTGTGGAAATCATTGGTTTCAGAGTTGGAGCCTGAGCAGCTTGAATGTTTTGAAATATGTTCAATTCTTTTTCAAGTCGTCTCAAGTTTCTGAAGATCCAGCCTCCAAGGTGGGGCTAGGTATGCCATTGATGAGAACTTGCATCGTCGATCTGCTCCTTGCCATGATGATCTCATACGGATGGATTGTGGATTCTTCATGCCTCAAAGGCATCCTTGTCGAGAGCCTCTTTGCTGGTGAACTTCGACACAGAACCCAGGCAGGTTTTCACATGCAGGATATTGCAGCATCATGGACATCATGAAATCCATGGCTTCTGGCCTTCTGGCACAGCGATTGGGTCTACCGGTCTACAGCTCCATCCAAACGACAGTCGAACTCAATAGAGGAACCTCTCTAAAATGTCAGGCAAGTGATACCAACCATCATTCACAGGGGACTATGTAAAAAGAATCTCTCGAAGTTTCAATCTGGATACCCTCCCAAACTGGTTCACATTCCGTTCGAACATGGCAGGTTTCGTCATGGCACCTTCCCCACCAAACCATGGTAGGTTGACACCCAAACAAAGAGTTCATCATGAGGAATCTGGTCAGAACGTTCAGGGGTCCCCAGGGGCACCCATGGGGGTGCCGGGTGCCATCCCCCATCATTCCATGTCTTCCCGGAAGGCCCAGAGAAGTCACCCAGTTGGAGGAGACAGTGAGGACGGAACCATCTGCAGCTTTAGTTTTTTGTTTTTTGCGAATGATGAAGCACACCACGTCTTAGTTCGGAGGTCTAGACCATTTGTGGATACCCTCCTGCAGATGAACATGGACCCTGAAAACCACCTTCACCACTGGGCGGGTAGAATGCAAATAGTCTTACCAATGTCTTGCAGGGGTCCATGTTCACAGTCCATGTTGCAGGGGGCTCATGATGGTGTCATTCTTTTGGCGCGTCCGCTTCTTGCGCCGGCGTCCGCGTCCGCGTCCGCTCGGCTTCCGTCCTCGAGTGCCCGGTCTCATCGGGGCCGCCGGTCCGCCTGGAGAGGTTCTTCGGAGGTTCGGTGGTGGACTTGGCGAAGGTGCAGGAGCCGCCCCGCCACCACGTCGCGGTGACCGACTCGGGTCGTTGGGAGTCGGTGTTCTGTGACGAGGGAAGGTTCTGTGACGACGCGGTTGGCCAAATCGATGTTGGGTGGAAGAACTCGAAGATGGGAGGGTTGTTCTCGAAAGAGACATGAATGGATATGCAGTGCATGGATTTTGGGAGGGGCGTGTGGCGTCTTGATGTCCCTTTTGCAAGGATATATTGGGATCAGAGGAGCAGAAGATTCCGGAGGTCTTACCTTGACTTGAGACATCACTTATTTTTTTGAGTAGGTTTGTTTAGCCATTTAGCCAGAGGTGATTTTGGCATGTAGACTGCCCCTCGGCTCGCGCTCGCCCACTCCCTTTGTGCTTCAGGGCAAGACCAAGACGGACTTGCAGATGGTCAACATCAAAGCAAAGCAGGAACGGCCTCAGAAATCATGCCTCATGCACCTCGAAATGCCGACATGACGAAACACATGAAGCACATGATGTGCTACATGCGCTCGGTGTTACTTTCAGGCAAAACCACACACACTCCCACTTTGGATGAATGCCCGGTTTTTCCCTGCCTGCAGGAGGTGTCTCCAAGTACGCCAACGATCCCGAGAGTTTCTTGGTTGTGCACATGGTTTTGCCATGTTTTGCCAGTTTCCGACTTGCAAAGCTCGCAAAGCTCAGCTGCGAAGTGGATGGCGTCCTTTCCGCCTCCTGAGACGGCACCACCTGAAAGGCCAAAGGACGGAAGTCCTTGTGCTGCTGTGGATCCAGATCACACCGCAAAGCGCCCAAGTCGCAGGACCGGACCGGACGGGACCCGACCGGACATCCTTGGACCAGCCAGTGGCGTTTGATGCTGCTTTTTGCTGTTCCTTTGCGAAATCACCGTTTATCCCTCAGTAGCGACAGTACCCGTACCCAGTGATCTTCCAGGACAGAGACGTCGAAAAGGCCTCTGCTACCGAGTAGGTGGCGGAGGGTCTGACTGCTGTCAAGGACTGGAAGTGGAGTATGGGTTTCCAATGGTGGCAGGGATCGACCAAAAGTCTTTTGTGGTTTCTAAATGGTTGCTTCATATGTTTTCATGGGTTTTCCTCCTTTGACACGTGGTTTTGCTTCGTTTGTTGCGGATGGAGCAGCTTGGACTGTTGGAAGATCCATAGCCACTCTTGCCGTGGCAGCCACTCTTCAGGCCTATCGCAGCGTCGCTTTCGCTCTGAAAGACGGACCGACATCCTCCACAGCGCTTCGCCGACGTCTCTCGTGAAACACCCCAAAGCACTGGACCTCAATGCCACAGTGGTTTAATCGATGTGCCCCGGTGTTTTTGTCAAACTTCACTGGTGGATTTGAGAAAAGCACTGAGGAGGGTTGAGTTGAGTCGGTTGAGTCTGCAGACTCAGACTGCAGTGTGACAAAGCTCACAGTGTGGGATGGCGGAGTAGCAGATCTGAAAAAAGGTGCTCAAAAATACTGGAGTGAACAGTAACAAAGTCATAGCAAGTCATTCCAGGATCTTAACTAGTTTACACTGCAAGTCATTGAAGTTGCAGTGTCAGGCAAACTGGTTGAACTTCCACATCCTTCAGATGTGAGGGTGTTTCTGAACACTCTCACAATACCCTGCGCTGCTGATTTCGAATGTTGGAGGGCACATGGCTCTCACGACTTTGCTCATTTCACACTCAAATTGTCCTCTAGATACCAAGCGGCTGGCCCCATGATTAAATCGACATGAGACCGGTTGAGCTGTTTGAGATGCGCTGACATCCAACCATGTCCTACAATCGTTTGCCACATGCAGCTTGCTGTGATATGAGATGCATGTGAAATCATGTGAACCGTTTGCGAACTTGAGTTTTTGGCTCAAGTTTTGTTTCGGGCCAAGCTGGGGGTCACAGCAGGCCTGCGTAGGCCTGCGAAGGACCTTCCCGGCTCCATCAGTTGGACTTGGTCTTGACCCAATCAAGAAAACACATGAAAAACATTGAACAACGTATTTTGTTCTTTTTGATCTCATCAAGTCAGACTACAAGCATTTAGACGTCCTCCTATAGGCTCTAGGCCCCCGAACAACCATGTTTGGTTGCTTGGAGCCCTGCGTTTCGGAGGCCCGGCATCGGCTTCCATGGGCCGGTGGCGAAGATCTGGAGTGGTGCCTTGGCAGCTGATTCGCCATCAACAAGACCATGGTCAGAAATTGAGTGGCTCCAAATTTGCAGGGTCTGGTGAACATCAGGTCTGGATGGATGGCTTTTTTCTTTGCCATCCCCAAAAGAATATCCACTTTACAGCGATGGCCAGTTCGGCCATGTGGCCAGTAAAAGACCAGGATTTCTTCGTTGACGGGATCAAACACCGGTCACACCGGGCGGAAATCCATCGTCTCTTCGGATCCGAAGAGCGGCGCGGGCGCTCCGCTCGTTTTCGAGCGCTTCAGCGACGACCGGTCGTTCGGGGAGCGGTATCGGTATCGGTCGGTCGTTTTGGAGGAAGATCGGGTTTTTGGAACCCATGTTTTCTTTCACTTGAACAGAAATACACATGGTTATTGTGGAAACATATGGCGCCAGCTTGAGATCCTTGCTAATAGCAAGTGGTTGTTTGTGGAAACATCTATTCATTTCTGGTTGCTTGGGTTTCCAGGTACATCGAACACCATTCAAAGGTAGGTGCCAACACTTGCTAGAGCTCAGACATCATCAGACATCTATATTTATAGGATATGAAATGATTCGATTGTTTTTTTCATCCTAATTGGATACAGTCCTGTTTTGGTCACGTCTATGGCATGTGCTCCCCACTTGTGCGGCTCAAGTGCGTTGACCGGTCCCAAGCTGTCCCAGACTCCTCTCAGCAATGTGCAAAACCGATCATGCTTGCCCTGCAGAGGACAACGACGAATCAGCTTCTCCTTCTGCCAAACTTGCACCACCATCCGACTCTTCAGAGAAGATGCGGGACGAACAAAATATCACGTGGGAATCCGAAATGGTGGCGTTCCAGGTCCCAAAACATGCGGACAAGAAGCCCGAGCGGGAGATTCTGACAGCCGTGGATGACTGGTTTGATCTTGGTGCTTTGTTTGGCTGCTTCACATGCCGAGACAAGAACTGAAGTGGCTACAGATGAACGCCAAACCGGTATCCTGCGAAGCAGTGATATCTAAGTCCTGCCCCGTTGCTTTCTGGCACAGAGTAGACCCGCATTTGGAAGCTGATACAGGTGCCTGATGCAAGATGAATGTGCTTGCAGCATCAGAACCAGTGGCCTCAATTGAGTAGGGGGAATATGGGGGAATAGTCTTGATATTGGATTGCATCCTGGGTGGGATCTTTGCTTACGCGACTCCTGTTGGTACAACGGTTTGGCAAACTGCAAGGGCAGCTTGCCGCCCAATGTGCCCAACACACATCGCTCAACAGGCTGCTGCGGGGCAGTCACAGGTGTGTGCCGACTACGGGACAAAAAGACATCTTCGGTGCGGCGGCAAATTGTGCATCACTTCTTTCTTGCTTTCTTTCTTTCCCCCGACTTGTCAATAAAAGAACCTCACATTGAATCTGCAGAATGACATTAACCCTTCCAAATTGGAGATCTCCCGAATTGCCACCAAAAAGAGACACGACGTCACGACAGTCCGCATCGGTCGCTCGCGCACTCCCAACCATCGCTTTTTGTCCGAAGTACCAAGCCGTGACCGACACTCCGTTCCGTTCGTAGCGATGCCAGGAGCCCCTCCGTTCGTATGTAGTAAGGCCAGGAGCCCCTACTTAGTAGCGAACATTGCTCCTAGTAGGGAGAAACTCAACCAAATTTGTTGTGGTCTATTCTTCCCAATTTCCAGGAACTCGAACCTGCCGAGATCTCTCTTCCAGGTCCTGCGACTCGTTTCTCCGCGTGGCTTTTCTCAGGTGACCACGGCTGCGTTGTGCTTGCTGGCGACGCTCAGGCGCCGTGGGGACGGACAGTCTGTCCAGTCTGTCCATGTCGCAAAAGCTCTGTCCATTCCAGGGCATGCCTTTGGGGGTTATTAGGTTTTTTAACGGTGAATAGATTTGCTTCTCATTGAATTTGTCCATGCCTTTGGGTTTGTTGTTCTGCAACCATTGGTGCTTTTCCGTTCGTTCGACTTCGTTGTGGAGTCGCCACAACGAATTGGCAATTGGTGCGTCAACTGTATGTAGCCCATACATACCCTTTTACATCCTTTCACTGTATTCTTCAGCCCCAAGCCAGGCTGAAACCCATCCTTTCACTGTATTCTTCAGCCCCAAGCCAGGCTGAAACCTCCTGCTCTCCAACTGCAGGGTACCCACGCAGCACTTGACGGGTCGCCACGGGTCGTTCCTGCATAAGCTGTCCAACTCTGATCCTCTCTCCCCATCCGATCGGAGCCCATCCGATTGCGCAGAGCGAGTCGGACCAGGACGGCGCACTCGCCAGGACAGGCTCCTTTGTGCCCAGTCCGGACGGAGCGAGTCCTCCGATCTCCGAGGCGACGGACGTGAGCGAACGGAACAGAAGACGCGACGCGACGACGCAGGGATTTTGCAGAAAAAAAACGCTGAAAATTTGCATTTGGGCAGTCTATGGCAGTCTCCAGTGGTTTGAGGGATGTGCAAAGAGTGTTCTAGACGGTATTTTGTTGTTTTTGTTTTTCTCTGAGTGGTTTGTGGCCAGGAGCGCAGAAGAGCTGCCGCAGTCAGGCGAAACTTCAACCTTGACCTTACTAAACTAAACGTCCATGATTGTTTTTCCACATGCCCTTGACTTGTGACATGAACCATGATTCAATGGTCATATATATATATATAACTATATATATATAGTGGCAATATATTGATTATATAATTTATAGTTGATATCATGATACCCTAGAAGTCAAAACCCTATACCCGGTACCAGCTTTTTCGACCAGTCTTTGGTCTTTGACTCTTTATGGGGAAACGATCTTCTGGTCTCGTGACACACCGTGACACCCGTCGACACGCCAGGGATCCGACGAACGGGCGTGGCTTGGCGGCTTGTGGAACGAACGGCCGTTGGCAGCCGGGCGGCGGCTGCCGTTCTGAGCACCAAAGGGTTGGGTGGGACGAACGGAGGTGGTTTTCACTTGAAAACATTGCAAGGATTTGTAGATGTTAGGTACTCTCCCTGGAACTAACATGGAAGTGTAAAAGCTCCGGTTTGTAGAGGAAAGTGGTCTTCCAAGGGGCCATGCCATCCACTTCCATGTTAGTTCTAGGGTTGATACCAGTTTATACCTTGGCGATCGCATGTTGACCGTTTTGAGTGGCCCACACAAGGTAGAACATTTGCTGCAGCTGCGCTGGCTGCAGCCTCCCTTGTGGCAGGTGACAATGCGCGTTGCGCATCGTATGTTGAAGTATTGTTCCTTAGCTAGGTCAGACATCTTCGAAGTGCACCATCAAACCGCCGATTTTTTGACTTGTAGACATGCTTCCATCAGGCGCTCCGGCACATGCCAAGGAGGTGGGGGAGCAGTGCTTTCTTGCGGAAGGACGCTGTTCGAAGCTGCTGGTGTGTTGCATGCACCCCGACTGCAGGTGATCCAGGTATTGCCTCCTGTTCCACCAAAGCCCAGCGAGGGACCCAGCTTTTTGACCTAGCTAGGCCCAGGTATGGCTAAGCTGAGTTTGGATGAGCACACTCATGCGCTCAGGCCCAGATCCATTCATTTACAACTTGCAGGACTCTCCGCCAACCACAGTCAATCTGGAAGATAAAAAACGTATCAAAGGGATTCAAAAAGCACATGCTGTAGCAGGATGTATGGTGGGGTTTCTCATGTATGGTCCTTATGTGCGCCGCTACACCCGCACCAGGAGAAATGTTTGTGGTAATGTTGTGGTATTTGTGGTGTGGGCAGTAGTATAGTATCGTTGCAAGCACTGGTGGTGGCTAGATTCTTGTCACAAGATGTTCTGAGTGCTATCATAAAATACATAGATTCCCATCATGCGGGTTCTACCTGACTAATACGAAGCCCTAGCCAGCTAGAGCCGTACCGTGAAGCCGCTGGTGTTTGTCAATGCCGGTTCTACCTGGCAATTTTTGACCAAATCTCAACAAGCAATTTGTGATTGCACTTTTTCAAGAACGCCTCAAACATTTGCACATATCAAATCCTTCACAAGTGCCGTTATTTACGACGTGCTCGATTTTCAAATATCTTCAACAACCTTCAAAAACTCAGGTTTCTCACCCAGCCCCAAGTGAAAGCTGAAATCTTGCGATTGACTATGCCATCCGCAGAGGGACGCACCTGTGCTGGCGGATGTTCCCGGATGTTCCGTTGCGACCGGGGAACTCACCGCGACGGGACGAGCAGCGCAGGTGGCCGCTTGGAAGAAGGAACCCTACGCTCGAATGAGGTTATACTTGCAGGCCGGAAAAAGGACAAAACATCGCAAAGAAGACTGGCCAAGCTTGGAGCAAGATACGGCAAGATGCACCAAGATAGCGGATGGCCACAAGATGCCACATATAAGTAGATGAATGCATGTAGATAGACTCAGACTGATGAATAGCAGCAAAACATAAGGGGTCCCGGATGCTTCTGGATGGTTCCTGCATGTCCTGCAGTTCCCATGAACTGCAGGAGTTGGTTGATCAACGGTAGAAATCTCAGCGCTTAGCGTCACAGGCGGTCACTCAGCGCTTCATTATGGACATGGAGACGGTACGGTGCTTAGCTTCTCAGCTTCGATGTGTTTGACATGGAACTCCCTGTTCTCCTGCGTTCTGCGACCTCGCGACGCTCAGAGCGCCTTCGGTGGCAAGTACTTCCTCCACTGGTCCACCGATCCGAAATCCGACGACTTCTTCAAGTTCGATGTCGTGGACAGAAATGTCTACAACGAGGCCATGTCACGTCACGATGGAAAACGACGACGGTGTCGACACCGCTCGGAAAGGCTGCGGGCCTGGTCTCGGTCTCGTCTCTTTCGTTCGTTGGTCTCTGAATCGGTGTTTGTCCACGACAGCGTCGGAGTTGGCCATTTTTGTTGGTCTTTTTTGGTCTTTTGTTGGGTATCTTGCCACGGATTTGTCGTTTTCCCACGGAGAACGCGCCTCGTCTCTGAAACAGACCTCTGCCTGCGACCAACACCTGGACCAAACGTGGCGCGGGCAGGGGGCGCTGGTGGGGGGCAGCGTTTGGAGGCAGCAAGAGAAAAGAAGATCCTCATTGACAGCGACCTCACGCTGGCTGAGAATGGCATTGAGGTGCCGCGGGCATTTTCACCGCGCGCGTTGATGTTTGTCAACGCCTTTTGGCCTGGCAAAACGCATCGAAGGGGATGAAGATCTTGAACAGTCAGGCAGTTCATGTAAGTTTGATGTTCACCCGCCAATCTGGCCCACCGGAGCTGTCAGCCGCTGCCTTTCGCCCACCAGGTGTACGTCTACAAGGATCAACAGGCCGTTTTCTTTCCTTTTTTTTTTTTCTCCGCTCGGAGGGAGTCCGGTCCGGGATCCACGGGACCGTGGTGGAGACCGGTCAACCATGGCAGGCCAAAGAGGACCTGACGACCAAGGTAGAGGAGAACCGAAGAGCTCCGCTTCCCTGCGCGACGCGGTCAGTTCGGGCGACTGGGGGCCTTTCATCCGAACAGAGCGGCCGCAGGAAGCGTAAAGGCGCGTACGACGCGCCTTTCCTCCTTCCAATTCGGGAGTCTGTCAGCCGGTTCCATTCGATTCCTGGTGGATGTGAGGACTTGGTCATTATTCCATCACAATTGCAGAATGCTATCAGAGTCGTGAGCCCAGGTTGAGTGTATGTCCTCTCGTCTCGCGTGGGGTCGATGGGAAGCGGGTCGTCCCATCTCCAGGTGATCCAATCGACTCCGTTTCCTGAATTTGTGGGCGGTTCGAGGAGAGTCCAACAACAGAAAATTACAATTGAAGACAAAAACTAGGTGCTGGGAGCGAACCAAAAAACAAGTAGACAAATAAACGCAAACACTATAGTCTTATAACTGGAAGGTGTGTTCTTTCTGCTGCTTTTTCCATCGTTCCAGCTATCGTCTGTCCTGTTGCGGCGACAGCTAGACCTGCTATCAGCACGATGCCGTTGAAGAGCCATGCAAAATTTGTGTTTGTGCTGAGAACAATGACAAGCAGAGTTGAGAAAGATCAAGACACTTTTCGAGCCATTCAACAGACAAGCTATGAGAAGCTTCTTGGCTTCAATTGCTTTGATCCGCAATTGAAATTTGGCTCTTGCATGGAGCTGCTTACCAAATAGACCGCTAGAATCATCCGATAGACGGCAACAACCATCGCTCTGTCCCACTTCAGGTGCGACATCGCTCATCATGTTTGCATGTTCAGGCAGATCAGTTCAATTCGCACTCACTTGCAGTGTAGCGATTTGATGCGCCATGCCAAGCGCTGTCACCAAAGGCCTCGGTTCCACCAGAGACCCGTTTCGGGGAGATGGCGGCTCATGGATCCGGTCGCGGCGCCCAACACGAAAACACGACACCGTTGGCCTGGGCGACCCCAAAAGGATCCCAAGCAGCCAGGATCCCACAGGTCGGGTGAATCATGGGGTCCGGAGTAGGGCCTGACCTCGGGCGCTGTGTGGCTGGGAAGATGACTGACCTCTCTGCGGATCGAGTCATGAAGCCGCTCCAGGTGATGGGGTAGGGGCAGCTAGCACAGCTGGCGCAGCTAGCGCAAACAGCCTCCTTGAGAGGCAGGAGCTGCACGTGATCTCTCCCCTGTTTCGGAGATTGGGGGGGCGAGCGGCACTCAAGGTTTCTCATGTTTCTTCTCTCCCATGTCTTGAGCCTTTGCAGGCTTTGTACAGAGTACACGCAGCATGTTGTCATGCTGGAGGAGGCACTGGCTCAATGATCATGAATCTGTTTGACTGTGTCAGCAGCCAAAGTTGCTTGACTGAGCCGCAGCAACCCTTGAAGGAGAGGCATTTTATGTCGCTCAACAAGCGCCGCTATCCGCGGAGAGATGCTTGCTTCTCAGAGGGTTTCGCTTCTCACACGCATGGTCCGCAGTGCTTTGATTCTGAGGAACTCATATACCTATTAGACACTCCAAGCAGGGCATGTATGGCCACGACCACTGAGTACCTCCCCAACTGAATCGGGTCACCAGTCCCAGGTTTGAGAGTCAGCCCCTGGAATTCCGCACCCGCTCGGTCCGGTCATCGGGGTCACTGGCTCCCAGGCCACGACCCAGCTTTTGCATGGAGCCTGCGAGAAGCTGTTGCGGGACGAACGAAGCCGTGAGTCGACGGATCGACATAATCGAGATCGGTGAGTCGAAGCCGCAGGTCTGAGATGAAATGAAGACGAGATGTTAGGAAGAGGGTGGTGGTTTTTTCTGTGGATTTGCGATCATTTATGGATCTCTGAACTTCAGGCTGTTCAAGGGGGGGTACCGGGGTACCATGTGATCCTGAGCATGATTTTCGACTTTTCGCCAGGACAAGGTTCTACTGGAAGAGAGACGGTATGAGGCACGGCGATGATGAATTTGCTGACATTGATCGATCTAAGACTTCTTGTTACTACTAGTAAGGCACCTGTTACTACTAGTAAGGCACT
>CAXAMN010003313.1:71012-112215 GCA_963970005.1 Durusdinium trenchii
GTAAGGCACTTGTTTCTACTAGCTTCTTGTTACTACTAGTAAGGCACTTCTCAGGATCATACAGCAGAGCCCCACCTCCTCTTCCAGCGCCTCGGAGTGGATTTTCAACGGCGAACCTCGGAGAAGGCGCCGACCTCGCGCCGGGAATCGACGCCCCGGTTCGATGCCCTGAAACGAGAAGGCGTTGGTCGGCTCGTCTGGAAGAAGCTGAAACAGGTTTCTGTTTGCTCCAGCGAACGCAGCTAGCAGCTGAAGAAGCGACCACTGGTTTTTAGGAGGCCAGCAGCCAGGCCCAATGAGCCGGTCTACCTTTCAATGCCACCTTGTGTCACACCGTGGCACTTGTTCACTCAGCGCGACTTTACACTCTTTACACTCTCCGTGCGGCCTCTCCGTGCGTTGCGGTCGTGATGTGCCGTCCTTGGAGGCCAATGGCCTCCTCCAAACTCTCCCGAAACGTCTTTCAGGCCACGGAAGGGTTCGACGGCGCGGCCGACGAGACCGCGACCGCGGCCTATTATCGACGCCTATCGACACGACCGACCGGGTCCGCGCTCCAGGTGTCCACCAGCGGGTCCGGCTGAGGCCGGCGTTCGGTTGGGAGGAAAGATCAAGGGTGA
Organism: Durusdinium trenchii; assembly: GCA_963970005.1. Taxonomy (NCBI): domain Eukaryota; class Dinophyceae; order Suessiales; family Symbiodiniaceae; genus Durusdinium; species Durusdinium trenchii. The sequence continues at coordinate 71,633 of CAXAMN010003313.1, forward strand.
GTTGCCATGGTACCTGAGACATCCTCGAACTAGAATGATTGATTATATAGTACCATAAACTTATAGAATTACAGATTAAATGAATTCCCAGTTGTTTGGTATAATACAATGGAACCTGTATGCAAATTCGTATACTAACCCACTCACTCTTAGGATGACCTGCAACATCCTGCAACCTTTCGTCGTTTGTGACATCGATGTGACGTGAGGCCGTCCTTGCGCTCCCTTTTCGGTTCCTGTTTTGGAGTCGAAGCTGGGCAGCTTTGGTCAACTTTGCTCATGTTTTGGGCTGTTTTGAGCTGGAAGCCGGGCCGGAAGCCTGATGAATCTGAAGTAGCTCATGGAATGGATGCGAAAAGCCAGGTGTTCGTTTTTCTTTTTGGAGGGCGAAGCGGTGCGAAGCTGCTACTAGTAGAGATCGGAAAAGCCTGAAAAGATGGGGTTCACTGGAAAATACTGAGGGTATATGCAGGAATTTGACCCACATCCCAATTGAACATAGGTTGCCAAATGTTGCCAGTGTTTGCCATGTTTGCCCCCTGAATCTCTTTCAGAGTTTCTGAGACAGTGCTGCGGCTCAGGAGGCTGATTTCCCACACAATTTGAGCTGCTGGTCAGCGACTCACGACTGATGCTTTCCATGCTTTCGTTGTACTCCAAAAGTGGCTTCGTCAGCTCGACGTGAGTTGCCCGTCTCACAGGAATGATGCACAGAACGTGTTTGTATCTACCTATGAGGCTGGGAATTTGGGACTCATTCACCAGTTATGGGTTTAAACATGTTCAAACAAACACCGAAAAGAACATCACATAATAGTCAACTATGACATACTATGACTATAGAGTAAATATCATGCAACATATTGTCGCCAGATGATCTCACATCCATCTTCTCTGGCGGGTTGGCAGATCCGATCCGCCTAGCTATGTTACTTTGCGGGAGATATGCCACGGCTTCTTTTAGCTAGGCCAACGCACTGCATATGACTGATGTCAGTGCGGGGTACGGCTGGAAACAAAAAAAACAATGTGTTGTTTGCGACAGTCTATATCACATGAGGAGATATAAAACGCCTCATTCGGTGCACCCGACCTGAGGTCTTGAGGGAAGGCAGCTTTACGAGTGTTGCGGTATCTGATCTTGCAAGGCTCTGAGTGACTGGCCCCCCAACGGGCTTCAAGAATCAGCATCAGCAATCTATCAGCTTAAGATGTCTTAAGTAGTAAGTTTGGAAACCAAACGACATGAAAACCATTGAACACCACCTCAAGTCGCCTCTCAAGCTTGACCGAACTCCGCCATAAACCTCAGGTCCTCGGAGACATCATCTACTTGCAGCAGAGCCTCTCGGCGCCCTGTGACCTTCGAGTCCTGGCCGCCGGACACGAGGCGCGCGTGCGCGGCGTTTCTCTCGCGCAACGCGACGACGCGACGACGCGCGCGGGTTCCGCCGGTGCGGAGGGTGCGACGGCGCTGGGAGGCCACGCTGATCGATGCGTCGCCCAGTAGCATGGCTCCGTATGATGCACGGGGGCTCGGATGGAGTTGTCGGCTGGAGGGAAAGCGCCTTCGTTGGAGGAGTGGTTTTGGAGCCTAAAGCATGCATCCGATCATCTAGGTACGAGGTGAAAGAGGTGAAAGGTGGATCGAAAAGGAATTAAGCAGATATCACTCTGAATCGAAGGTCGGTCTCCGGGGTCGGTTTGAGCATGGCTTGACTTCTGCCCGCAACGGTAGCGAAAGACCAAACCTGTCGAAGTGTTGGGAGATGCATGAGGTAGAACGAGGCTGCAGGCTTTTTGACGCAAAGACTGAACATGTGGACAGCGATTTTTTTCAGGTGCGACACTGCACCACCCAATCCACTGCTTCAGTGCCTTGGCTGCAGGTCGAATCAGGTCGATCTGGTGGTGTTGTGGGAGGATGCACTCACCGCGTTTCGGTCGATCGGCTCAGGACCCCAAAGCCTCTAACAACATCATCCCGAAGGCCGGTGCCTCCAAGTCGATCCGCAGCGATGTGAAGAAAGAAGAAGATGAGCATCACTGCGTCATCACGGTGTTCCAATGCACACTCTTGAGGACCATAAACCCTCCAGGCAGAAGAGGATGTTCAATTCAAATGGCTGGGGTTATTTATCAAGAGTCTACATTATAATACATTAATATAATACCAGATTATACCAGTAACATCCAGTAACAGTCGGTACAATTTTGAGAAAAGTCATCCACTGCTACTGGTCATGTATTAGCCTTCCATGACTCCTTTCGGGTTCAGGCCTCGAAATCCTTGCGGTCGCATGGCCTCTCAGCACGGTTCCTATGTTCCTCCGTCGAAGGGATGCCGCCGGGGTTCTCCCCCGTGGCCACGTGGCACGCGGCCAGGGCAGCTGGGTTCTTCAAGGATCCCTACTGGGCATCGTCCTTCGAGCTCCACAGGAGAGCGGGCGATTCGGTGAGCAGGAGTCTAGAGTTCTACTCAAGTCATCTCAAATCTCTATACGGGATTTTACAGGCTAGATCACGGTAGTACCTTCAACCCATTTTCCTTCGAATACCTTTTCTATACCCTAGAAGTCCAAAGACTATATTTTGACCGGCTGGAGTAAAGGAAGTTTCCTTTCAGTTCCCTTAAAGACCATTCTTTTTATAGTCTTTGACTCCCAGGGTATAGTTATGCATGATTCTACAGGTCTCATGTCATCCCGAAGAACATAGAGAAAGCTATTTCTTTGCTAACAGAAGTGCCCAAACTTGCCTGCCTGCCCCCCTGCATCCCCAAACTCTCTTAGTCGGGGGGGGGCATGTGGGGCCGACCATTGCGGCCTTAGGCAGGCGCTGGGAACCTCGTCATTTGGAGCACCATTCGCCCGACTCGACTCCAAAGTGACGACCCGACTCGGTGTTTGGCCATGGGGATGTTTGGAAGATCTTGGTGGGGATGAGTCTTTGGTCCAGACTCAAACTCCCCTCGCGGGAAACCATGCGCCTGACTCCTCCGCGTCTCCGCGTCTCCGCCGCTGCAGCCCGAGCTGCGGATTCCAGGAGCTGCCCGAGCCTTCTCGACGCCTTCGACACAGCCTTCGAAGTTTGAGCTCAAAGGCCCAAGTGGTCGGTCTCTTTTCCCGGTGAGTTCGGAGGCACCGAGCCTTTCGCAAGCAGTTACTTGATATCACAAACAAAGAAGACCAGCTCAAAACACTTCTGTTACATTTTCAGGGCTGGAAAAGTGAGCGGTTTATTATGATGACCCTCCGCAGGACAATGAACCCTTTATAGTGTAGATGGCATCTTCTTCCAGAGGGCTTGATACCCTTGTGGTCAGGGTTTGGGGGGGGCACCCTGTTTAGATTGGACTGGACATAGGTTCACGAGCCCTCAAAATCCCCGTGTTCCGAAGAACAAGTAAGATTCTGATAAAAGTATTCTATTGTACTATTCTGACCATGGCAGTTCTTCTGCAGTTCTGATGTTCTGCTCCATTGATTTCACTTGGATTTCGACCTGTTGCATCCAAATGTCTTGACAGGAAGACGATTTCGTCTTGGACATGTCTCTGCCGCCCCTGGCTTAGCATGCTCTACTTGGCAGAATCAGAGCAATCACTTGGTGGGCCTGATAGCCCAAGTCATGGTGCATGGAGAGGAAACTGTGACTGTGACTGTGCCATTTTGCTTGAGGAATGGTCATGTTAAACAACATGTGACTGTGACTGGTGCTGGGAACAAAAGACAAGGCCTGGCCTAAAGACCTCCACGTGCCAGCGCAGCTATGCCAGTTTATGTCTAGAACTCAGCTCCAGCTATAATGATACAGTAGATGAAACATTTAGTGATCCACTAGGTGATGATAATACAGTAGATACAGTAGATGATGATCATGACCCAGCAGGCCATGGGGCAGACAAAAAATGGAGCTTCCTCCAACCGTAGACGATCCGAGCAGGTGGATTTTCGTTTGAGCGAGGGAGTTTAGGTTCTTTCACGGACGTGACATCCCCAACAACGATCCTAAATATCCCCAAGACGATGCTTCTTTGCATTTAAGGGAGTGTTTACCACTATTATATAACACACACACACAAAACAAACAAACATATCATGGATCCCCAACCAGACTGCGGACCAGACTCGTCCGGATGCCTTCGGTATGTGTTTGGCTCCGGGAGACGACGCATCAGGTGCCAGAGCCAGTTGTGTTTGTCGGTCCTTCGCAGCAATGAATGACTTGGCTTCTGCCGCTGGGTGAAGAATTCAGTTGCAGACTCCAGTCATGTTGCAGAACATCAAACAACATAATTATCCCCCTTCCTTTGACCATCCTGTTCTCTATTTGCCTTTTGAGATCTTCCAAACACAGAGTAGCGCAATAGTAGCTGCGATCGCCCACCATGCCAAAAGAGAAGGGCTAAGGGGAAAGAACTTTTATCAGAATACGTTCTTTCTGTTCAGGCAGAGCAGACAGTTGAAGAGTTAGTCAGGAAATCGAGTGCCCCCGTTCCGGTCACCCTATGATCATCCACTCTCCGTCTTGACGACATCCCCTAACTACAGCACCTTGACATCCATCCATTCAAGTGGTGACTCCTACAGCACCCGTCACTGCACCGGTCCATCACTCTCCACTCGAAGACACCCGCTCCAGTCTCAACCGCACGGCGCGCTTGGACCGGATGAACCGAACCCAGAACTGTGTGACCCGCGGTGCGCGCCGTTTCGAAAGTCAACAAATGAAACTGCGAAACACACAAGTAAAGATGCTTGTACCTTGTGATGAGCAAGGGATTTCGGAGAGTCACGAGTAAAACCACCGGTGTTCTTTTGATGTTGATCGAACATGGATTAACACACGGGCATACTGTAGGATGCCGGAGCCGGCTCCGGCTGTTCTGCTCTTCGCGCCTGGAGGTTAAAACAGTTCTGGTTTTCCTCTCAGAGGCGCGGTGAGCCACATGGCAGTGAGGCAGTGAGCTTTGAAACATTGAGAAACACTTTGCAGTTAGAGCGACGAATCATCCGAACAGCCATGATGGCACAAACCTGCCGTCTCTGGTTTTAGGTGGTGCGTGTTTGCTAGCTATGCTGACACCCCATAGCGAGACCTGCTGGACTCATGAGTGCGTGATGTGAAGAGTTTGCACAGGAGCTCTATGACATAGCGGCCTTGAAGGACATGCTGCGAGTCATGCAGGAGTTGGGCAAGGTGCCTGGCCGGAGTTTCGCTTGTTGAAGACGCGGAGTTTGCTCATGAACAAAAATGCGTGGCGTGTCATCAAATCACATACCTGGATCACTGGATCTCCAAACTATTATGGACTATATGCAGTTTGCTGATTTTATATGATTTTATAGTTTAAATGAAAAGGCAGACGTTCTGCACAGTTGGAACATCCAGTGATTGATGGATACTATATCTATATATGTTTATCCTACAGGGTATATAAACGTTGCCATATGTATATGTCTCATCAACAGTGGCACAAGTCGGTCAGTTCGTGTCCTCGACAAAGGCGGTTTTAATTCTTGGCGACAGCGAGATTTTGAAGCATTGTGCGCAAGTGTCAGCCTCGGGGACGAACATGCCTGTGCTGATTTCAGGGGCTTGACAGGGAAGGGCAGTCCCAACTCTGTCAGATCAGACCAGAGTTGTGAATGTGCTAACGAACTTAGGTGACACAATCAACAAAGAAGGTAACTCGTATTTTACTGATATATGCAGATCTTTCTGGAGAGGACCCAGGGCAGATTGTGCAAGCAAATGGACAATCAAAGGTTCTGTATATGCTTGGTATGCATACTGCCTAAGACTGCGTAAGTTATTGAGTTAAATGAACTCATTGAGTTAAATGGAATTTCATTAAGCACACGTTGCTCTCCACCGGCTAGCTTTCGTTCACCCCCTCTGGCCTCAAGTTTCATACATGTTGTGACGAAGTCGAGTTTCGGAGCACGGGGCTGACGTCACGAGCGGGTTTTGGTGCTGATTGGAATTGGAATTGGGTGCCTATGCAGAAAAGGATGCCATGGCCAACTGGGCAACAGACTGTCACCTTCCCTGATTTTTCTCGATCTTGTTGACACGGGTTCTTCTTACGCTTTGAACCCTTGGTTGATGACTTTTTTTGGTTGATGTCATGGCCTTCGGATGCCTTTTGGATGCCGGTGGTTGGTGCCAAGGAGTGCAAGCTGCAATTGATCGACTTGCAAGGCCTGAAACACCTTCAACTGTTATCATCTCAGCCCATGCCCCCAGCCAGTTGTTTTATGAGAGGATCGAGGCATATCAAGGCATATCAAGGCTATGGTTTAAGGATATTTGATGTTGACTGGCTAGTCACTCCCCTCTGAATCATCCATACATATACCCTTTTTTTTGATCATTTGAACAACACTTGAACATCGTCGCTTCAGTGCGTGAGCCGTATGATACAGCTAGTGACACAGCTGCCACCTGCATCCGCCGAATCCACATGCAGCTGCCAGGATCACAGTCTTCTGCCAGCACTGGTGCCCCAAGTCCCAGTGTCACCCTTGGCCAGTTTTTGACGGGTTGATGTGGTGCACTGAACCAGGCACTGTCCATCACACTGTCCTGAGAACATGGACATCGATGGAACACAAGAATCAGTCCCCTGGTGAATGGATGTAGGTTGAAGACAACGACCAACATGTGGATCTCCTTGCGCTTCACGAACATGGATCGCCCAAGTGTGGGTCACTTGCTCATTCTTCACATCATCAAACCAGAAAGGACGCTGACATCGGTGAATGCAGTCCGTTCGTGGGTGACCCGCCGAACCACCCTCTCTTTCAACCAACCAACCTACCTTCACGTCTTTACCGATCTCGAACGCCTCGGCCAGTTCGACTCCGCCTCCGTGAATACGGCGGAAAGCTTGGCTGCCCAGGAAGAAACACTCATTGCTTCGGACGTCGCCGGACGGATCTTCCTCGATGTTCCGCCGGAGGTTCCGCAGGAGGTAGACCGAAGATGCGCGTCTCCGGTCAAACATGCTCGTGGTGGATGGGTTGAGGGTGCCAGTTCGACTTCGGCACGAAGGATGCGGTCTGTGCGAACTGTTCGGGGCAGAGAAGCGAACTGGATGTCTCTTTGCTTCATGGGCCAAGACGAATAAAGAGAATCTTGGATCGTTTTAGGGCATTTCAAGGTATTTCAGCGCATGTTTGCGGCACTGAGGCCCTCACGGTGCTATGTTTGGCCCTCATTCTCCAGTTTGCCTCGTTGCTTCTCCATGTTTCGATCATTTTCTAGCCGAAGGACCGGTTTGCCTTGCTGGTCCACATCAGATTGAATTGGTTTCAGATCTGCCTGTCCTCCCTGAAGGTTGGATGGGATATGTACAGTCCGACTCCGACTCACTAACATGGAAATGAAAGATCGCCTGTTTTTAGAGGAAACTTGTTCTTTGTGGGTGTGTATTGGAAAAGGGAGACCAAAAGACCTCTGGGAAATCCAAAACAGGCCAAGACGCGCCGTGAGTTGGGAGGTCTCCCCATTGCACGCCCAAGAAGGTTGGATGTGGTACACCCTTTCACCCAGGCTTGCTCAGCGAACCAGCCCCGAAGAGGAAGGCCGGAGCCACCGAAGCGAGCGCGCCGTCGGCTCCGGGCGATCGCTTCGACGGCCCGAGAGCGAGGACCGGACTTGCCCAAAGGAGGCCTAACACGGAGCCTGGGCATGTAGGAAAAGAGATGAACAGATAGTTTAGAGAATTTTAGAGCCGAGGCCTTTCGAAGGTCGGATTGGAAGCAGAGGCCTTTTTGCCTCTCAAATTTTTGTCTCGGGTGTCGAGAGTTGCCATCAAACCAACCGATGGTGTGCCTTTCAAAGCATACACCATAGGGAATTAATATTATATACTATGAAGCTTTTTCAAGGCCCAGATCTGGACCTGCCACAGATCGATCCTCACGTTCGATGACATCCAGGTTTGGTCGAGTTGGCCAAGTCTTGTATCAATACCCCAGCCTTCGGCGCCTGCATTGACGGCATCTCGGAGGCGCGTCACGGGCGACACGGCCGTCATCGGCCGATGACACGGCGGTCTATGGCAGCCGAGTAGCGATGAGTAACGCCTCCAGGCGACACAAGCAAGACTTTGTCAGCTGCTTGAAGAAGGAGGTGTGCTTTATGTTGCTGCCTTAGGTGCTGGAATCATTCGCGAATTTGGACATCACTGGCTTGTCCAACCTGAGGCCTCTAGTCACATCCAACCACAGTGTGAACCTCAGAAATCTACGTATTATATAAGACTATGTAAGTTTTGTGAACATCAATTTGACTGACCACGTGTTTTCGGGTGCCCAAATGTCCCAGGGTGAACGAGAAAAGAGTTGCTCACCTTTATGTCTTTGGATGTTCCTCTATGTTCGTCATCCATTGGAAGTCCAGTTCTTCCCCGCAGCATTGAACATGGCCAGGCTTCATGCCTTTCATGAATTCTCTAATGCCTTCTATGTTTGGTAACATCATGGAACACTGGCAGCTTTGAACATTTTCGTAGTAAGTCAGGCGCAACCAGATCATCCCCTTTCTCTCCAGGTTTCTGAGGAGTGTGGCTTGCGCAACACATCCACATCGAAGGATCTCCGAGGTGCTGGTCGAAGACCGGATCTGACTGGGTGGGTCGGATCTGACTTAGCTTGACCTTTTCGCATCTGACTCATCTGACCAACTGCCTTTATTGTGAACAAAACAGGTCCGGAGCACACTAAGAAAGGTAGATAGTAGTGCCAGAAGATGCGACATTTTTTTTGATGCAGACGGTTGATTAACAAAATCCCTATATGAACAGTTTTACAATCCACACAGGGGATTTTATTGTTAATCACCAGTCTACATATGCCCGAGTTGGTGCGTTCGAGCAGATCCTGGGTTTTGTTGGTCTTTAACACGTGTTGTGTAGTATGTAATATATATCATAGTATATCATTAACAGTCAATATTAGTCAATATATCTATATATTAATATATATTGTTATTCTTTTTCGATTATATTATAGGTTTCAGGCTGAACTGTCTTCCATCCAGCTGAACATAGCTGAACAGTTGGGTTTGAGTTTCCAATTCGGGGCACCTACATGATGTGGGCGACAGACAGATCACCGTGTTGCAGGAGCTTTCCACATGCTCCACGATGACCACACGAATAAGATCTCAGAGCCAGGAGAATCCAGCATTGCCCTTGGACAGCTCTGAAGATTCAGTGGGTGTTGTATGGATGAAATTGTTTAGCAGGATAACTTGGAGACATCATGCCCCTGTTTGAATCGATATGGCTTTTCAAACCTATAGTAATTATAATATATAGTTGTCCTGCAATCCATTTCAATGGTTCAAATTGACAAAGCCTTAAAGCCTTTGGAAGGTGGCACATTGGCCCTCTGTCGTCACACAGGAGGCCTTTTCTTAGATTCGGACGTTTGGGTTCTGACTTCTGCACGTTTGCCCACCTGAAAGGCATCGATTGGACGCAGAGCATCTTTAGCATCCACCTCCACCAGTTTCGCCAAACAGGAGACACCCGGGCCCGGCACCCGATCGAACCTCCGGCCACAACGCCACGATTCTCGTGGGGCGCGTGAAACGACGTGCGTTTCACCTGACTCAGACGACTCAGACGGTTGAGGAGTATCCGGTGGTTTTTCCGTCTGGCGTTGCCAGATCCCCCTCGATTTTTCATGAAGGTTCGCGATCCTCCTTCACCTTGTAATTTGTTTCCAACTTCGCCGGTCTGCTAGAGCGCAACTCAGACTCGAGAGCCTGTCGTATCCGCCTTTACTGCGACTTTCCCCCTCTGCCCTTTATTTCCCCATTCCGACAGCTCTCGAATTCACCCCCCATAGCCATGTTGCTGTCTTCTTACGGAGGCTCGCTTTCGCCCCCTCCCTTCTCAGGTATGTATATGTATATATATATATATATGTATATGATATAGTCTTAAAGACTTACCAAGACTTACTAGAGGAACACATCTCAACCGTGCCACACACACAGCTCAACTGTGCCATGTGGACTATGCGTCTCAATCTCTGGCGGGAACGCCGAGCGAACTCCGCCCGTCGCAGGAGGTCGGAGCCGCCGGTCCTCGAGTCTTCGTGGAGACTCGGTGGCGGACCGTGGCCGGTGTGATGGGTGTGATGTAGCTGAACCATGAGGATCCCAAACTGGCTGAAGCATGAGGAAACACGGAGAAAGGAAACAGGACCCTTTTCTTCTCTCCACAGAAAGTCTCTGATCGTCCCACCATCGTTGGTTTCTGTGGCAGATTCTGTACTCGTGTTTTTTTCGGTGAACCATATCTATATCGATTGTGGGTGTGCAGAAGCACTGAAGGCGGTTCCTTTTTTCTTTAATTGAACCATGGGGAAACGACAGCCCTCCAAATTAGACCCTCGAAACGAACATCTGGGTGGCAGTCGGTGGCAGAGGCCTTTTTTCTTTTTTTCGTGGGTCGCACATGGTCGCATGGCGGGGTGACATGCCTGCGGTCCATCCTGAGCGTGCCTAGTTCAGCACGCACTCATGGCTGACCGTCCGTCACTCGTGACGCATCCGAACTTCGCCGAGGTTTCGATGAACGCCCAAGGTGTGCTTGCAGAGCTGGCGAGCGCCGTGGTCAGGAAGTCTGACTGGCGCATTTGGAGAGAGACCAGAGGATTCGCAGGATCACATGGGGGAGATGGATGATGTGTTGAGATTCTGATTTACCCAAACATACCATGTTTATCCATGTTTGGTTTCCTAGGTGAGGGAGAAATCAGTGAAGCTTGACCATGCTTCCCGTTGTGATGCCTTGGTCGTGGTCTTTTGCATAAAGTCATGAGTCATAGTCAAGTTTTGAATCCTACAAGTTCAACCTAACTACTCATTTGGCAGTGGCATATCCATAAACATTCCTAAAGTTCCTTTGAATTTCTATGTCGACATGTTGTGACTTGCTGGACTTTTGCTTCTTGGCTTTCACACTCCCTCAAAGCGGATCCGCTTGCGGATCCTGAGTGCTCCTGAGATTTTAGCCCGTCCGAGGTTCAGCATCGCTTTCTTATTCTCAAGGTCTGATTTTTTCTCTTTTAATGAGGAATGGTAAGGTGCGTCACAGCTGAGTATGAAGTTCTTTGCTGTTCTGTACTGACAGCTGCAGTTGAGGAAACAGAGTAGATTGCGGACAGGTGTAGCATACAGAGCAACAATGGCTACTTGTAAACTTGTTCATGCAGGGTGTCTTCAGGATGTTCTTGGCGAGGCTATTAATTTTGGAGTAGATCATGGTAGTGCTGCCCTTGATGTTCTGCAGACTACAAGATAGGAAACATGCAGCCCAAACCCAAACAGATAGAGAAAAAAACACTGCAAGCTCACCACGCAACAGGTGAAGACTTTTCGTTGGAATCGTTCCAAAAACGACGGAACGAGTCACCCAGAAACACCGCCCAATATCGTTGTGATACAACGAGAATCCCACAACGAGTACCCAGGAGACGCCCGGGATCCCATAATGTAAACCTCCCTCCCCCCCGGTGCGAGACACCTGAAGCAATGCCGGCGCACTGGCTGAGCCCAGTGGCTCTGACCACGCACTTCTCATGTTGATTTCGTCCCTTCCTTCTTGCGGATTGGTGGGTTGTTTGGCAAAGGATTGGTCCAAGTGGTGTCCAAGACATTTTGTGATTTGTTGCTTTGCAAGTTTTGATTGCTGCATCTATGTCCGTATGGCCTTTCCAAGATCGTGAACGTTTGGATCTTCAGAGCCCGTGGTGCAATTGGAGTGTAAATGAACAGCTGAGAAGTGCAAGGTTGTGTAAGGGAGTTGTGCGTCATGTTGCGTAAGCAGTGCATTTTTGGATGTATGTCCACAGACATGTGTTAGAGACTGGCAAAAACAGCGCCTCCCAGTCACACACCAGTCACACAGGGGGTCGATATATCATATTTTACAGAACCTCATATAAACCTAGCAGGGTTGGGTTTGGGGCTTTGGGGTATTGACGCACAACCGGGACACACCACCGGACACACCACCGGACATGGGTTCAAGATGCCGCGAGCGCCAGGCCGGACCTGCGCTGCTTGGCCTTGGCTTTCCAGATCCTTTCCAGAGAGGCCAGGGTGGCATGGCCTTGGCGGAAGACTCATAGCTTGGGAACAAACCCAGGTCCGTCGTGGTTCTTTTGATTTGAAAAGGAAATCACCTGCCCCAAAGTCGTTATCCCTTCTCTTGGAGACTCCTCAGGTGCTGGATGGCAAGTGTTGAACCGCCTTGAATGAATGTGGGCTGGGTTGAAGACTTTGTCACCATTCTCAAATCCATCTTCGCTTTCGGTATTGATTTCCGACCCAGTATGTGACTTTGGAAAGGACCATCGGAGAAGCATTCTTTACACCCCATTTGTCGGTGTACAGGGCAGGCAATAAGACCTGCACCAAAGGCAGTTAGAGACCTGCTCCCTTGAGCCGCTCGTGGTGTGGAAAAGTCACAGAGAGTTACGGACTCCTTAGGTGGAAGAGCCAAATGGAGAGAAGTGAATTTGCTGCCAAGGGTGTGGCCTTGCGCAAATGAGGCTCAAGCGAAGAGATATGCTGTTGATTTTGGCATGATGTTGCTTCACATAAACACTGAACTAATCTGAAGCGCCTGCGCATTATCCTGAATTTAATAGATCTGAATAGCCGTCGACTGATGCAAAAACCTTTTTATCGGGAAGCTCATGACGAGGGCCCTGTTGCTCGCATGAAGTCGGGGCAGAGCACTCTTAAATCAGATCAGCAGCTTTGCCAAGACTCTGCAGCTTCTTCTGTGCATAGAGAAAGGTTGGCACTTAGGGGGTAGGCTCCAATGGGAAGATGGACAGGCCTGGTCGTGGTGCCCAACGAACTCGTTCTCTTTGCGAGAACGGCGCATGTGCCCGTTCTCCGAGCGATAACATGTGGCTGGTCACCACGAAGCAGGTTCAGCTTCGGCAGCAACTTCCAGTTCTTCCCTATCCAAGGCCCAGGCCAAGCGAACGACTCACCACTTCCATGAGCAATTCATTTCTTTCACCACTTCCATTGAGCAAGAAGTTCTTTCACCACTTCCATGAGCGAGTCAAACAGACGCATCGTGTTTCCTTCCCATTCCCCCAAGAAGTGGCCGAAGTGACCTTAAAACGTGGCCTTTTCAATCCCCCAAACGACCCCAGAAACCACCTCCTTCCTCCCAGCCCAGCACCAGCTGCACCAGCTGCACCAGCTGCGTGCTCTGCTCCGCCAGGTGGGATCGTTCCGGGAGCCACGGTGGAAGCCGAATGGGTCCCTGGCCGGTGGCACCGCGGCCAGGTCCCGGGGAGGGAGGGAACCAACCGTTCGGGTGGGGGGGGGGGGTGAACATGAGCGACATGTTGGGAGCATAGGCCAGCTGGTTGTCTAGTGTTATCGTTCCTTGTCGTTCTTGGGGATTCTGAAGAGCGCAGGATGATCATAGCTATAGCATGCTCATTTGCTTCAGCTACGACCGGGGCCAAGGGTTCCTGGAACCACATTGTCTTCGCGCTAATACACCCCAGAGCTTCGAAAACCACGCGATAAAAGCCCGTCAAAGAACCTTCACAAGACAAGAACCGCTTGTTTCTCCACAAGCTTTGCACGCACAGCTGTCCAGAGAGCCAAGCCAGCAACCGTCTCCTGGCAGGTTGTAGAGGTCGCAACCTTGGATCGTTGGCTGCATGAGTCAACTGCGCGGTGACGTTCAGTTGTTCCTTCTGTGCCCAGGCAGGTCCAGGAGCTCTCACCATCCAATATGACGATGGGCTAGGCCCTTGGCATCTCATGGCTGCTCCTTTCATGCCCTTTTAGGAAGATCCGCAGGGCCCCGCAGTCCCGACCCAGACATCTGGCGTCGCTGTCGCTGTGAGGTACTTGCAACGCAACGTGCCGCTGGCGAAGGCGGAACCAAGATCCGCTCGGCGACGTGAAGTTCCTGTCGGTGTCGATGGAAGAATAACGGATCAGATCCTTCAAGCAAGGACCTTTTGAGCAATTGTTGATCTCAAGTGTAAAGTTTATATATGTTTATTCTTATATATATAATAAGATGACATTATCATAGTAGTATTTATTTTACATGCCAATACTTCGATTTCCTCGGACAATCCATGAGATAAAAACGAGCTTCACAGTTGTTTTTGTTTCATGGTGTCAACCAGTGTCAACAGTGGAAGCTCCACATTCGGAGCATCAGGTGCGGCCCGTGCCGGCTGGAGCGGGGCCAGCGACGCCCGTGGGCACTGGCGCCTCCTGGAGCGGTTCAGCGGCACACAGGCAGGGTCTGGAGTGGTTCGCGGCGGAGCCCGTGTGGAGTAGTTGAAATGGTAGATGACCCTTAGTTTAGTGTACAAGTCTGACTGTCTTACTTAAATTTCCTTTTTCTCACACAGTGTCTTTGATCCTTTTTGGTACCATTGTGTCGGTTGGGGAGAAGGTCTACACATCTGTTTAATGGTTTTGCTGAAGAAACCCGGTATCCTTAAACTTTTGAAAGGTGAGTCATTGACCTTGTCTGCGTTAGAGGCCTGGAGTTCCCCCACCACCGCCACCTGCTGCATATCCGTGGCCAGAGGCCAGGTACATTTATGATCATTTATGTACAATGATAAATGATCATTACATTTATGGTACATTTTATGTACTTTCTGTTTGATCATTTATGTACATGTATGATCTCAAACAGATCGAGTTCGTCTGAATTCCAAGTTGCAGAGGAGTCTGGGAACCAGCGTGTCGATCCATCTGCAGGAGCACAATTGTCATCGAGTGTTACTTACTCTTGCTTCGCCATTGCCTGTTGGGTGTATTGCTTCCGGCCCTAAGAAAGAATCCTAGAATCCTCCCAGAATTCTCGACTCAGAAATCGTACTATCACATACTTGAGATTGCTGCAGATTTATGGAGGATTTTGCTGTGCCGCTTTCTAAGCGGGGATGTGGAAGGTCTTTTCAATTGGCCTTTACGTTAGAAATTCAGGACTTTGGCACATGAAATTGCTTGGGATCTGACTCCAGGACTGGATTTGCCCCGGCTGAAGCTTCAGCCGCGAGGGGCACCGCCCAACGCGCCCAACCCACCTGGAGAGACGATCGAGCCGTCCAAAGAAGGCTTTGAGGAAGAGGATCCGGGCACCCGGAAGGCAGTCCGGAGCATTTGTACCATGACCTTCCATCCCCGGTGACCAGTTGGGATTTGCATTCAAGGCACATTCTTCATGTCGAGCTCAGTCATGTCAAGCTCATTTGGATCGCTTGGACAGTGTCAAACAGTGCGTGTGACCTCTTGCATTCGCTTCTTGTTTGACACTGTTTTGCAGGCACGAAGACGGCTGAGTGCCGCTGTCGAGAAGGGTAGCACGAAGGAGGTGGAGGCGGCTTTGACTCCGTGTTGGCTGAATCTTCGTTCAGTTGTCCGGAAGAAACAGCGGCCATTTCCCTGTAAACAGTGTGCTTGCAGTGCGTGGAATTTCTACTAGTACATGTTTGTCCTTTTCTCCCTTGTCTTATCCTTGTCATCTTAAGGTCTTTGCTTTAGCATGGCCTCCCCCCCGTACCTCCGCACACGCCGGAGCCTCCGAACCTTTTCGGCGACGCTCGGTTCCGGCAGCGGACCGGTGAGGAGTTGCTGTTGGAAGCGCAGAGGATGGGCATGCAAGGTTCCGAGGCTTCGGAAGCGTCGTCGCATGGTGTTGTTTTCTCTTCTCCGTCCTTTTTCATGGTGGGGTCGAAGGATCGGGTCGAACCGATGATGGCTTTGTAGATGGTTTTAAGTATGTTTTAATAGGAAGAAACTTCTCAGGGGATGTTTCTGGGTCATTCTTCCATGAAGGAGATGGGCCGTCTCCCTACGTGTTCTCACGTCGGTTTTTCATCGGTGGACACCGGGCTTGCCAGAGGGGCCTGGGCGGTCGATGCGGTCGAGGCTGTGCTTTGTTTGGGAGGGTTGATGCTGGGGTCTGGTTTCACAGATGGAGATGATGGAAGTGTTGGGCAGAGCATGGACCGTAGGTGCCGGCCATTTCGCAGGTCAGATGGGCACGAGACACTTTGCTTGCAGCAGAGGCTGATGGAGTTCACAGATGGTTCACTCTTCTGCGATTTGAAGGGCTCGACATGGCTCAGGCGGCAGACTTTCGAAAGAAAACCTTGAGCTTGGTGGAGGACGTATTGGAAGTCGTGGCTCATGTACTTTCAGTCTTGTTGCGGAGACACAAAAGGTGAGCTTCCACATCCTTTGCATGGCGCACAGTTTGCCACACTCGGCTGATTCAGGATGCTATTGAGTCGCTTGACTACTGGAAACTGCAAGCAGTCCCACCCTCGGAGTCCACCGCCCTCGGTGTTTTTCCTTGTCTCAACGAAACCAACCAAGCTTAAGACGCATTGGGCACCATTTGTATGTGCTTGGAGCATGCGTAAAGCATGTCATGTTTCCTGAATACATTTCATTACTGTAGCCGAAAATGGCGTGCCACTTTGGCTCAAGTCTTGATAACGGTGAGCTTCCTTGAGCATGCTTCTTCCCACCATGGGGAAGTAGCTCCAGATGTCCCAGAGATCCTTCATGGTGTAGAGGTGTCCGAAGCGGGCCAATAGTGGGCGCACATTGGCACACTGTTACAAGTTTTGGGCCAGCTAGACCCTGAAGGAGTTCTGGGCTGGAGCTGCTTCCCTTCATGGCCTTCGGGAAGAAGCGTGGCTCAAGTCATGGCATGTGGGTCAAGGAGGCTCGCCCTTGAGGTGCTAACATTCCCGCCCTGGAGATGTTGGGGTCTCTTCTCCTGGCATTCTTTCTAAACATCAGCTGGCCCATTCGAATGTGAACATCGTTCAGAACCTAGGTGTTCATACTTAGTAAGGACATGGTCATAAGGCAAAGCCCAGAAGTGCGTAAGGTTGCGTAAGCAGTTGCTGTCTGTAGCACTAGCGCAAGCAAAGTGCGTAATCTTTCATTTTGCACTGCGTGTGTGCCTGCTTCAATTTTCCATTGTTGGCTATTATGTATTGCGACTTTGTCCTGATTTGTTTGCGTGAGCTCAGCGTAAGCACTTCATGTCCCCTGGCCGCGCAACAGGGCTCCTGGAAACCCTCTGAGTGTCATCTTACTACCACCTGCGCCAGAGAGTCACGAAGAGATGTGTCTGACTTGTACTAGACCCACTGGTCTGCAAAAGGACCCCACATGCAAAAATCACCAGACAGCAATCGGGGTAGGGTAGCTAAGTCTTGGAGTAGTGGTTACTGGTAGAAATTCTCGGGTGGTGGAATCTTGGCTACTACAGTACCCAGCCAAAACATGGACCAAGAAGGGGTCGAACTCCCAGACTAAAAGATTCTAAAAGCCAACCACCTCTAACAAAAAAAATTGCGTGCAGCCGCAGCTTTCTGTCTGACATCTTGGACCTGATGTTTCCAGGAACTGTGCTATATATGGAGTTCGGCCAAAAGTCTACAATCAACAAGATTAGATAGAGGGTCGACAGTAGCTTAGGCTTATGATGTTTTTCGTTGTTCAATGTTTTTCAGTTAGTTTATCTAGTGGGACCCCAGCTAAACACACCTATTCTGCAGCTGGGCGCTACGTTTGCGGTAGACTTGCGCTAGTGTTTGACTTAGACTTAGGACATGTTCAGAAGGTCGTCAGGTTTTGAAGAGTACCTGAACGCCCAAAAATGCGCTAGCCGTGCGCTAGCACTGCACTAGATCCGTGCTAGCAAGCTACCAATACTTGTTTGGTCCATGTTTCCTGCAGACTACCAAAAGCCCTGCAAAAGACAGGCCCATTACACAGCAATCGTGCTGGGATGAGTGTGGGCAAAGCCTTGCAAGTGCCATGACATTCCAAAAGCCAAGGCAATGCAAGCTGTTATTGGCTGTGGCCTAGGGAAGGACCAGGCCATGTCGATGTGCCCAGCATCGGTCAAGATCTTGTGCAGGTTTTTTGGATGTTCGGAGTCAACTCACATCAACCAACGACCAACGACGGCTGCTGTTTCGATCTCTCTCTTTGTGTCTCTCTCTCTCTCTCTTTCTTATTGTCGATGTCGCAGAGATACATATGTCCCCCAACGCAACAGATTTCTCCAACTTCTTTGACCCCAAGCCAAGACATGCATATCCTTCACATCACACCAACAGCTGGCAGCCAACTTCCATGTTTCCGCGAGGCTCCACGCCTGAAGCAAGCCATGAGGACCCACAAGCTTCGCTCCGAGGCGGCCGAACACTCGGTCGATCCGCACCCCCGCGGGACCCGACCCGGTCGGAGGCCGCCCGTGAGCTCCGGAAGGCAGCTCAGGCGAGCGGCACGGTTGCGGAAAGGAGTGAGAATGGATGGTAGGGCTTTTAGGAGGTGAAGTTGTGAGTGATTTTGGAGGCGACTACAGGCCACCTGGGATTTTTGGAGCCATGAATCCATGAACATCCAAGGTTTTTGGATGTTTTCGGCAATGCAGTTTGGTGATTTCATAACACTGGATGATGCCAATTCAGGCGAGAGACAAGGCTCGTCTTCGGACAGCTATCGAGAGCGCCTTGAAGGCCAGCTGGTTCTTGATCCATGGGAACTAAGCGGGCAAGAGGCATGTCCTCAAGATGAACATATTATGATTATGATATAATATTATGTAATATAATATAATTCAATATATTATATATTAATATATCAAAAGTATCAAATTATGTGTTTTACTCGTTATTTACTATTAATATGTGTATATAATGTTTTTGTATGCATACATATATATGGATGGATGGTGATGGATGTATCTCTCTCTTCTATCCTGATTCAGCTGGCGTGACTGGCAAGGTTCATACAGAAGAGGCAGTGGTGAAGAAAGCTCGTGATGCTCTGCGAACTTTACAGGCACAAGCGACTGATATCCATCCAACATCCTTTTGTCAACTGTGTAAGCCTGGATCTAGACAGTTGATAACTGACGCAGATGATCCACGATCAAAACATGCGAATGAAGGTCCACCTGAAACCGACAACCCAGCACATGATCATCAGTATGTGGCGAACTCACAACACTGCAGAACAATAAGGTCCATCTCAAAACTGATAATGCCCGTGTCTTTTGTTACAGAAGAACAATAAGCAACCAGCTTTCGGTCTAACCATCCGACCAACAATCGGTGTTTTGCTGTGCCGTCTGCTCAGTGCCAGGCACGTGAGACTGCAAGGGATGAGCTTCGAAAAGCTACGGTGTCCAAGGCCGACCCGTAAAGGAAATAGATGCGGTATGGCCAATGGCAGTTATACGAAAGGAAGTTCCCGCGAGTCATGATGAGTCATGGGAAGAATGGCTGAAAAAGACATGTGCGAACACTATTGGATATCTATTCCAAGAATCTAAGATACCCCCTTTCAAGCGTCCGTTGCTTTGGCTCCGTTCGTAAAGTTGGACATCGGGATGCTTTGGCCGTTACTTTGGTCCCTCAAGGAGCCGGCCAAGCTGAAAGTCGCCATCGCAGCAGCGGAGAAGGTGGGACTTCACGAAGAGGCGCACCGCGGGCGGTGGCAGTGAAGTGGAAGATATGATCTGAACAAATATCCGATTGAAGGAAGGTTGATGAAGGCACAGCATTTTGGAAAAGTGGGCACAAATTTGGTGTTTCTCGGAGTAGCTGGAAAAGAATCAAGAGTCTCAGTGGGTTGAAGCTGGAGAAGCTTCTCCAAGGCACCTGGAATGCTTGGAGAAGACCCGAAGGAGCAGGAGGAGTGCTGAACTCAAGAAATTCTCCATCGAATAGAGTGCAGATGTTTAGGCACTGTCAGGAGCACTTGCTGCAACTGGACTGTTTTTCCGCACAGATCATACTTCTGACGCTGGAATTCGACAAGAGTCATTTATACTGTACATATTTATACTATAAATTCCGTGGAACTCAGATGCATCCAATGACAGTTGGCACATTCCTCATGTATGTTTTTGGGTGGCACCAATTCGATGTTCTTGGAGTCTGTCGCAGCTTCTTTCAACTCTTCGCAACCTAAGGTTGGGGGCAGCTCGCCAGGAGTTGCGGCAGCATGCGATGGCAAGGCGCAACCGCGCGGGCGCCAGCCACACCTGATCTGCCTATTCCGATTCTTGGAAGATGCAAATCATATTTCCGATTGACAAATAAAACTGGTAGGATCCAGACGATAGGACTGGTAGCACCCTCGATTGTCCCTATTCGATACTTTTTCCAGACTGGAAAAAAAGGTATAAGTCAAGTCCTTCGTAGCCCGATAGGACTCGGACTCTGTTTTGTCCATGCTGAGTGGACAGCAGGCTCTCCAAGCTGGCGGATTCAGAAGATGTGGAAAACTTTGCCAAAGGTTTGGAGGAGAGATCTTATTTTATGATATTTTATGGCTGGTCCCACAAATGGCCGGGCCAAAGCATCCAAGAGCATCCGTTGAATGGACTGAACCCAACATGCCCCACAGAAGCAAGTTCCATCCTGAAAAAGCGGGTATACACAGCATGATGCAGTAGGCCAAAGACTTTCCATTTTGTATGGTCAAAGGAAGAGCACTTGGATTTGTCTTTCAGCCACGTCGCCCCGGAAAGGAGCTTGCAGATCACGGGGTACCGAAGCAAGAGTGGCAACAGTTCAAGAAGAGGTGCGATCTTTGCGACATTCGTTCTACGGTGCAAAGGATCATTTGACTTGTGACACATGTTTGTCTCATGGGTGTAGTTCCAAAGGTAGTAGACACATGTTTGCAAGCAAGACAAGTTGACTTGTCGTTGAATGAGATAAGGCACGGCAGGGGATGCGTTTTCTCCGCCAGGCACTCGCAGCTGAAAATTCGACAGGGATGCCAAACGAAGCTGGCTCTTGCTACGAAGGCGCAGCCTGGACAGCTTTGCGAACACTTCCAGCGGCACCATCTGCCAGGCAAGAAATAAGGAGCAAATACTACTTGCTATGAAAGAAGCCAAGGCCCGGACTATACATGTTGGAGGCCATCTCTAGTAGGTTGGAGGCCATCGCTATTAGGTTGCTTTGATTGTTTTTATTGGTTTGTGACTCTTACAGTGCTTTGTGGTTCATTCATAAACCATCATAGACCGTTGGAGCAGGAGAACTCTGTGGAAGAAGACTGTGAAGTGATGGAAATTGCCAGACAGACACTGTCTATTCTGGAGGTCCGGTGCCCTGTAGATGGATGGACCGGTCCCGGTACGGTCAAACGACAGTCGGTCCCGAGTCTTCGGTCGATGCGTCGGATGGGAGAAATCGACAAGCTCAATTGATGTTTGAGCAAAGCATAGATCTGGATTTCTGCTCTAATTGATGTTGTGTTCTGGTGTATCATAGGTGACTGGGACTTCTGTGCAGATTTCTCCGGATTTCGCCTGTGACTTTCCAAAAAGGCACCCCATGGGCAGCACGTTGCACCCATGGCAGCCAACGGAAACACCTCGCACCGAACGAGCGATGGAAAGCTGGCCGCCAAACGAAGCCCACTGGTGCGGCTGACTGGTGCGACGAAAGTAAGGAATGAGGGTGGCTGGATCCTAAGGTATCTATATTGAGGGGTCATTCCCTCATTCCCTACTCAGCACCTGTCAGGAGTCTTGCTGTGAGTTCAAGAGTTTCTCGAGGTTTCTCCCAAGTTTCAAGTGCTGAAACATCCCGTTTCGACCATTTTCTAAAGCCTTCTAAATTCAAAAAGCTTCTCGTTTTGGAAGCCATGCTTGTGCTGAACATGCCAAATATCATCGAATATGAGATCAGGGGATAATGTTCCCGCAATGACACATAACTAAAATAATCAACAAAACATGCTGTGTGCTAAAAGCCAATCACTGCTGCCTGATTCGCTACATCCGGCCACCAGGCCGAAGAGACCATGGCCAAGACCAGGGCGGACGTGGCAGAGGTCGGAACACCCAAACCCGGAGTCGTGGTGTGTCTTTCTGTCAGTCACCGAATGTGCGGCAACTCCGCTGTGTTTTTGGGCGCTTGACCTTAAAAAAACACACACTTGAGATTTTGTGTACGGAACTGAATGCGGTGCCACACGCCGGCCTAGGGTTCCATTTCCTAAGGATACAGGTAAGGAGACCTAGAAAGGAAGTAGAGGTCCATCGCACAGCTACATACTTATCAATTGCGTTCGGTAAGATGCCCAGTAGCCATATGGAAACCTAAGTGGTCCAGGAAACCTAAGAGGTCAGGAAGTAAAGCGGCATCTAGCCATGAAAAAACAAGTTGCAGTGCGGTGTCAAAATATGTCAAAGTGCAATGCAACGACAAGGAAAGCAAGCTGCCGACGTTCACGATCGAAACCAAGTAACCAAAAAGGAAAATTGGAGTCACAGCTTATGCAAAAGTTCCAGCAATCACAAGTCCATTAAAAATTGGGCAGGTACGTTTCAGCACCACACCACCAGGCTCTTCGTTGGCCACTCCCTGGTGGTGGGTGGAGTGGCCTTCACGAACCAAAATGCTGTACCACCCACCGTGTGCCACCTTGCACCTCAAATCCTTGAACAGTACAAAGGAGTCCTTCCCCGGGCTTTGGACCCTTGCATCAGCGGTTGGTTTTATGCAGAACCTGGGCCCCTCCGACACAAGGGTGTTTGAGATTGCTGACCCGATATGGAGCGGTCCTGGGCATCCATCCTACGTACGGCCGTACTCGGGTCAGACGATTGGGCCGGGCCTGTCAGAGGGTTTTTTCCCCTGCCGTAAAGCAAAAGTGAAAGCTAATTTAATCCTGACGGATCCCTCTGACTCCAAGGGGTACACACACACACGGCTTAAACGGTACGTAACAAGCTTAGCTGTCGTCGTCAACAGCTCCTGCGGGGTCGCCCACATGCTGTTTTAACAACAGGCTTGGGTCCAGGGGGCCGAAGAAGGTCCCCAGATGTCAATCGGGAGTGCTAAAGTGACTGGTAGTGTTACTAGTATAGCATCTAATAGCAATGCTTAAGCTTTGAGGAACCAAGATGAGCCAAGGCCTGTTCTTATTGCGTGGTTGATATTTACAAAGTCACTAGCACGGCGTGTGGCACTGTGGCACTGCACAGCTTTTTGGGGAACTGGCTCTAGCATTCTTATCGGGGAGACCCGATTGGATTGCATGTGATACCTTGGTGTCCTCTTGGCAGATTGCAGATGTTTTGCTCACACGAATCACACGAGTCCTCCGAATTGCGATTGCAGGAGCTCTCCAAAGCAGTGCAGGGAGAGGACCAGAATGCGACGTGAGAACTTGGCCACTCCGTGTTGGCACCTCTTTCATGAATTTGTTTGGAGGTATGAGCACCTAGTGGCTGTCCCCCTAGCCCAGGCAAAAAAGCACGGCTCATGAGTCGACCAGGCGCGAAAAGCACACCGAAACCACGCCGAAACACCAAAAACGCGAGGATCAGCGCCGCTTGCTGGCTGCGATCACCGCAGCAGACGCGGCAGGCTTCACCAGTTCGGAGGCGGGGCCGGATGTGGACGTGTCAGGAGTCCAAAAGCCCGCAACAAAAACAACGGTTTTTTTGCTCGGGAGTTTCGTTGCCACTCCTGCTTTACATGGAGCTTGGTTAGGGATTGGTGGCCCTCTGATCAGGTCGGATTTGCAAGGGAGCGACTCAGACGCTTGCGAGCACGGGTAGGCGTGCGCAGCTCGCCGCAGCTCGCTGCGGAGCTAGGATCCCCCTTCAACCTTTGGTCCAAGCATGCAAAGGTCCTTGAGTGAATGGATGACCGAACACACCGAATTCGCGTCGAAAGAGGTCTGATCATGGTGTTTCAGCATCATCCTGTACCAGCTCATGATTATCCGGAAAAATATGAACAACTGTGGCATGCACGGCAGAAAGCCGGGTTTTGGGCAACCGATAACAAACCACAACAATCCCATAACATCCCGTAACCCCATATAACCGTTCCAACAAAGCCTGAAACCGCTGTCGTCAAGACGAGCTATTTGTCCAACGAAATTGCATTTGGGTTCGGTAGGGGATAGAATGGCCAAGTCACGAGGCTGATGCTAGTGGAGGATACCATATTTGATATAATGCACATGTCAGACAAATAAGAGAGCCAAACCCTAAACCCTAAATCCTATATGAATCTAACTGCCCAGCAGACCGAGTACTGTACTTGCCTCAGAATCCGAAGCCGGAATTACATCGAACCGTTCGCGTGGCGGGGTCGCTCCTCGACTTCCGTCACGGTCTTCGGATCGGGTCGATCGGGTCCCGGAGACGGCCGTCGCACCAGGTGCAGCACAAGAGCTCCGAGAAGCTGCACATTCAGCAGATTTGTACAGGCGCTGGAGCGGCGGGCGACCCGAGGGATGGGTTTTGGGGGCGGGTCATCGCTTCGTTTCGTTGATCAATCGGTCAAAGAACGGTGAGTTTCGGAAGTTCAGGGACCAACGATGACTTGGCATGTGGCATGTGGCATGTGGCATTTGACACGGGGCTTTCATGTTAAAGCAGTTGGTGGTTTTGTTATTTAAGGCCGGCTTATCTACAAGTTTGTGGTATATTATGCAAGGCTGGCTTATCTACAATTGTAAGGGATAGTGGATTAGTGGATCGTAGCTTGGAAATCATGAATTCCTGCGGTGTCCATCTACGAGGAGGGCGCTAGACAATGTTTGAGCCCGCAAGAAGACCTTCGTGACTAATGAAAGCCTCAATTCATTCAAACAGATCTGAGCTTGCCACAAGAGTCCTTTTGGAGTTATGTTCGTTCATGTTCACTATGCGGCACTATACTTTGCATGGCTCAAGGACAACGTAGTTATGCAAGAACAGGACATGATGTTCTTGATTGCTTGCCAGCACCAGACCCCACAAACCAGAGCCCCCATGGGACCAGCATGACTTCCAGCAGCATGGGCAGGGCAAACGGCTTTACTTGCCGCACATTCTGGGCATGTGTGTTGTTTTGTTGAGGGTGAGGAAAAAAGGGCTGAGGCTGGGGTGCCACGAAATGCAGTGCATCTAGTGGCAAAGATGCCTCCTGGCCTGTGGAGAGGCGGGGATCACCAGGTCATCTGCGGAGGGTTTGGTTTGGGTTCTACGAGGAGATGACCAGAAGAAGCACTTCCTGCAAAAACAGAGCAGAATAATCATGATGAAGTAGGACGACATATCACGAACCTAAACACCAGCAGCCCCAAGATTCATGGTGATCGATGCAATAGGATGCAACAGGAGTATGATTCTTTCTTGGGTTCATTTGTAAGAACAGCACTACGATCAGACACGATGAAGGACAGGAACAGTGACCTCCCCCATTGATTGATGTTGTTTTTTCATCATTCAGATTCATTCAGATTCATTTATAGAGACCATTTTGTAAAAATTATTGACGCCCAAACACAGCTCCCGCTTTATGTCTCTCTCACCCACGCCGTGCTCAGGAGGTGTGCGTTTTGGATTCTTTCGGCTGATGCTTCTACTGCAACTCGAAGCACTGCTTCTGGCTGAGGACGGTTTTTCATCACCGGAATAGCTCACGGCAACCAAAACACGTGACCCATCGGAGCATGGTAGGAGCATGCAGGAGATAAAGGTGAAAGATTCAAGATGAAGGTGAAGGATCTTGTGTGTGACTTTCACTCATGATCGCTCGTTGGCTCTGAATCTGCTTGATTCTTCTAAAGACCAGTGTCCTTTTTTTATTTTTTTCTGTTCAGTCCGCTTTCGGATTGAACGTTTCGGCATGTTTTAACAGCGGCAATTCCATGCAGTCCCACGACCAGTCCACCTTACTACGTAGAAGCGAGGAACTTCGGTGTTCACGTGATGCCGGTTCAGCGCCAGGAACTTGACAGAGTTAAGACACAGAGATGGCCAGGCACCGCAGAGATGGGCCGAGTTAGGGACGCCGAGAGAAGGATTCTTCTCTTAGCAGACGTGATGAGGCAAAAGGACATGAACCCCCGTTTTCCATCCTTTTCCCGGCCTGAACCCGTATGGTTGTCTAAGGGGCACCACCACTGGGGTGTTTTCAGTGTTTCTTTCTTCGTTCTTATGGACTCCGTTCATCTCCGTTCCACTTTGGTTTCGGTTCTTTGGCCATGTTTGGTCCGTTCTTTCTGGGGGCTCGGTTCGATCCCAACGTCCAGCGCTCCTGGCCTACACCGGTTCGGTGGGCCAGGGGTGGGTGCCAGGGTCGAATAGAAACCCGAACCTGAGGAGATGGGACGATCGGAGCCCTTCTCGGGCATATGGTGAAGAAAAAGGGGTTCCGTCGCTTCTCACAAGTTCCTCCCAACTCTGTCACCACCGGGTGGACACCCTGAGATCCCCACGAATCACATCTGATAGAGGAATCTGTTCATGTTCAGGGTCAAACTCCAGGGGGGCTGGAAAGGGCGGGGTGCCCAGGTTCGGCTCCAGGGCAGGGCGTTCAGGGCTTTCCAGGGCTGTGCCACCTGGATATTGATCCGCAGGTGCTTCGAGGCGGCTCGAAGATCCAGCTGGAAGTGCAGGTAGCCGGACCGACTTACTTTGGCTTCGGTCCAACGAGAGACTGAGACACGAGTTGCACTGGAATTCGCTAGTAAATACATTGTATGTAATATATATATATTTATACAGAGTGTATAGAGAGTCACAACTGTAACATATTACATCTCTCTACTAGTAGAATAATGTGTTGTGACGACAAGTTGACAAGTTGAGTGAAATTTCATTGGAGTCCCTGCCATGGAACTGTCCCCTGCCTCCATACAGGTCCACTTTCAGATTTCATGGGACAACGGTGCTGCTCTTGGAACTTCTCGCCGTTCCATACGGTGCCCGTCCATTCCATTCGAACTCCTCCCACCCGTCACGGACTCCTAACTGCTGAGGATCTATTTCAGGAACGGTAATGCACCGTGCCCCCCGCGGCTCTCAGTCCTCATCTGAGTCGGACGGCGAAACAAACGATCCGAGAAGATGGCATGAAATATGTAGGAGGATGAGAAAGGGATACAAAGGGCGACACATGGTCCCGATCTTGATTTTCAGCTTTCAGCTGTTAAAAGAGAGATACCTGTTTTATCACACTTTGCCAGAGGGTTTCATTTTCTTCAGCCAATGAACATATCTCTTGAACGGTGCCATGAGGTCAGTACAAGATGAGATCGAATGCATCGAGGGTGCAGACGAGACAGGGGCTCCCGAACGTTCCACGTGTGCGTCCTGCGCCTGGCTCCGGGCCCTCTCAAAAAGAGCCGACACCAAGTGTAGCAGTTTGGACCGGAAGTCTTGTATGAATCGGTACACAGCCTGTTGGCTAGAGTCAAGAGGGGGGAAGTGGAAGAGATGGTCCACCTCTTCCATTGGTTCACTCGCGTTGAATCGTTTCAAGCTTAGGCTTCGGAATTCTTTATATTTGATGTACAAAAGTGATCAAAAGTGCAGGGCTGCAGCTAGGTTGTGTGCTTGTCCAGTGCAAGCCCAGTACCTGTTCGTTTTGGCGGTTGCTCCAGGACCATCGATGTGCAAGGCATTTGTCAATCGACAAGCTTGAGTGTTTGAATCCCAGTTCAGCAAACTAGCGACATAGTGAAATTCATGGTAGAAAAGCAGTACTAGCTCTGAAAACACGACGCTCCATCACAGACGCTCCATGTATGCAAATTTGACGTATACAATGAATTACACTAACCAGCAAAAACCACCCAATGTCGCCCATCTTTGTGTCCCTTGGATCGCTTGGGGGATGCTTTACCATCGAATCCAGGCCTGTTTGCAGCGGAGAAACGAGTCGTTGCTACCTGGGGGATGCTTTACCATCGAGACCTACGGATTCACCTCGCCCGGAAACCCCAGAGGATCGTGCGTGGACTCCGCGATGCAGAGGGGACAGCAGCGATGCAGATGTGTGACGTGTGCAGCCCTTGAAATAGAGCCTGAGGCTGGTGTTCAACCCTGGAGGAGGACAAAGAGGGAACTTTCTGGAGACTCAGACCAAAGAGTTTCAGTTTGTGAAACACCCCATCACCGTAGATCATCGCTTCATTCGCGAGTCGTTGAAGATAGACTCACTCTTTGAGCCGCACGACACAAGGATGAGGTCGAATCAACAATAGAATACATTCATGTGAACAAATATGAACAAATGATTTGTTTTTTATCAATCACCTTCAATAACCTTTATTGCCCAAGTCACACTCCTCACGTCCAGCTGAGGCCAGGCATCCACCCTTTGAATCAAGTCGCATGCCATGTTACCCATCAAAACCCATCACCCATGCTTGTGATGATCGGTGCAGACTTGGCAGGATCCAACACCTCCTGTCAAGAGCCTTCATTTTGCGACATCATTTGCGTGTCGCATGCTCAGTGCGGCTTGGTGCTTTCTTCCATGCAAATCACTGTTGCAAAGAGTTGAAGCTTGAACCTTGTTAGTTCATGTTAGTTCTCCAAACAGGAAGTTGCCACCACGGCCTGTTACAAGCACAAGTCCCGACTTGGCCTCAGTACCGGATTTTCTGCTGCGACCATTCCATGCCACTTGAGTTCCTCCACGCTTCACGTTCCTCTTTCGCAGGTGGTGCTCGGAACAACTTTGCCTGGAACAAAGACCTTTACAACCTCACAGACATCGACAATGACGACGTCGACCACAAGCTACAGCTACACTTACAGCAGCACATTCACTACAATTACCGGCACAAGCACCACAAGCACCAGTAGTGGTACTAGCTCCTCAACTGGAACCAGCACGTCCTCTCTTACTAGCTCTACCAGGACCACCACTCTGACCACTTCCCACACACTTAGCTCCACCACCTCGTCTCAGACCTTTTCTTCTACAAGAACCACCTCGGTGGAAACACACGTGACCATTGAGTGGATTGAGAATATTAGCATTAGCAGTGATCAGGAGGCTAGCTGGAATGAGAGCCAGGCAACTTCGACCACTATTTTTAATGCTCAGACCATCCACTCCAGTGAAGATAGTGATGTCACACTCGAAAGTGATGACAGCGAAGTTGCAGATGACTCCGAAGCAGCTCATTCGTCGAAAGGAGCGGACGCTGACGATAGCGAAGCAGTGGAGGGTGAAGACAGCACCGCAGATGAAGCTGAAGCCGCAGAAGCCGCTGAAGCCACTGATTTGTCTAAGGAAGCCTTGTCTTTGTCCAGAAGCCTGGCTGCCGGGCAGCCGTGGACATGGACCTTCGATTTTCACCGAGGCACCCAGAGGCGCCTAAGAGGGTCCATGGACGAAGTGGCCGGTGTTGGATGATGCCGGCGCCTCAGTGATGAAGCCCACAATGGAACCCTCAAAGGAATTCAAAGGACAGAATTCTTATGAGTTCTCTTTCCCAGTTGGTTGGATATTGGATGATATTGGTTTATAAGATTATAAGACTAAAATTTATACTCAGTTTGTGGTCAGCGGGCGGCACTGTCCACTTTTTTGGGGGTTCTTTTGGTTCCCGATCCATAAAGCCTACAGGCCCGAGCTGCACGGTCAGCGACTTAGCTTTGAATCGTCAAGGAGGTGGTCAGTGTTATGACATGTTACGACGATATACGACGAGAAAGAACATGCACACTGTTTGAACACATGTTTGTAATATTTGTTTGAGTGGGTCATTGAATCATAGATGTCTGAAGAATTCTGAAGCTCTTCTGTCACCAGTCCCACTTGTGCAGCCCCACGACCGCAGCAGCTTGGCCGGAACCGAGGTTGCTTTTCAGAATGCCTCAATGTCATTCTACCAGTGCGACTTAGATGGCCCAAAGATGCATCCTTTTGCTTTAAATGACGACCGGTGAGGCCTCCATCGTGAATAAAACGAGTGGCCTACGTTGTTGGTGAATCAACTCATTTTTGGGTGGTCCAGTTTGCACACCTCGTTTTCAGGGGGGTGAAATGCGGTGATGGTTTTCCTGAAAAAGCTCGACGTTTGAGATGGGGTCTTTACCCGAAAGCCCCTGAGCCACTGCTATATTTGCCTACCTTGGAGTGGTGGACCCGCAAAAATGTTGGCATATCTTCCATCCACGGAGGGTCTGGAAGCCTTGAGGATGCCCGTCACCCTGGAAAATCGTGAGTCCAATCGAAGCAACATTCGCTGACCACCATTTCAAGGCCCGGGCCCCTTGCGTGGGCGGCCGGTCAAGGATCAATCGTGCCGCGAAACGACTTCGGATCGGGACCATGGGGCCGAAGTCTGAGGTTTCGCCGTTTTAGTCACAAGACGGGGTGGTGTGGCTCGTGGATCCGGATGTGAAAGGAGGGGTGCCCCTCACCTCCATGGATCGAATAGGTAAGGCGTTGCGACTCTGCCTCCAATGCAGATGCTGGCATTTTGATGGAGGTTCGAGTCCTCCTTGGTCCGTAAGTCACGAAAGGTAACCTGAGTAAGTTGCTAACTACCTTGAGCGGGGTAGCTTGAGCTTCGGGACCAACTCTACCGTCCCCCACACCGTTGGAGTGATTTTGGGCCACATTGAGAGCATTGAGTGGGTGCAGAGCAAACTGAGGTGGAACTTTTCTTGGTCGTTTCAAGTCCTGATGGGCTACTGCATGGCGACACGAGTCGGTGACCCATCGCTTGCGCTCACATGCTTGATGCATGTCCGCATGGATGGAGTCAGTCAATTGCTCAATTAGCGCCTGAAAAAAAGGCGGATCCGCATGAATCGACTAGTTGACATCTTTCGACTGCAAATGGCGGTTCAAACAAAAGATGGATTGTGCGAATGTATAGCGACTTCACTTCAATTCGACCGACCCCTTCAGTCATAGACTGCGAGCAAGCAGTTTTGCATGCAAGCTTTGTTACAAAAGGTGCCGAAAGGCCAAGCTGATTGCTGCCGTTGTTGCAAGTAGTGAGTCAATGAAGTACCCTCCGTAGTTGATGTAATTTGTATATGCACGCACTCATTTTATAGGGAGTCCATATGATGTAAAGTCAGGTACCCTGAAACAACACCATCATACACCATCTCCGACAGTGCGCTGGGCCTCCATTCGCAGGTGGAGCCCCTATCCCAGGCTCGTCTCGACGTCTCGACCAGGCTTCGTGCAGCGATCACCGCTGCCAAAAGAGCAGAGGTTTCGGAGGCAGAAATCGCAGGCGGAGATGTGTTGGGTGGATGGGCCAGCCATGGAATCTTGTTGCTGCGCCATGGAATCTTGCAACAACTTTGTGATTCTGGCGTCCAGCTTGACATCCCCTGATGGTCCATTTAACTGTTGAAGGGTTCACCCAGTTCCAGGACATTGCGTGCGCAGTGCGGACCAAGTGAAACCAGTCCTTTCATGTCCTTTCCATGTGCCTTCACCACGACCGAACATGCTCGACCTGGTCGTCAGGGACGCCTTCGTCTCGGTCCGGATCGAAGAGAGCGGTGGAACCTTCCCGGCGGGTCCCTTTCTCGGTCAGGGTAAAGGCACCGGTTTTGGATGGTTTTGTTTCGTTTTGTTTTTTCCCAGAGAGCGACAGCTATGGTTTCTTTTACTTCAAATAATAACCATAAATATCTGGGGTATTCTGGGGTCTATGCAGGTGTAATTGTTTTTTTTGTTTCATTTTACTGGCTTGCGATGGTATTGATGTCCGGTGGTCGTGCGGGAAATTGAGACTGAGACTGAGCTGGCTTTCATGATGACTTGAAACCAACGACCACAAAGAATCCACAGATGTTGGGTCCTGTTGCCAATGAGTTTGGGTGGCACCATAGATCCAAATTTACACAATATTAATTGACACATTTCGTTTGACAGACGTGACATGGTGTTGTTGAAATATCACCTCTGGCAATCCTTTCGTGCTAACATGCTGACCAGGTGGGAAAGAAGCGCTTCGCTGCCTGGAATTACAGGCCGCTGGGCAGTCGAGCAGTGTGTTGAAAAGGCATGGGGATTGGCTCAACCAGAACGCCCTTATTTGTTTCGCAGTGGGTATGCCAGGGTGGGTTTCAACATCTTCCAAATACCCTCAATGAACATCACCGAGATCAGATGGCATCACCGAGATCAGATGGCAACAACAACACTAGAGTATTTTGCATGATATGATGCCGCTCTCGCGAATCTGAAGGCAGATGTTCGCAGAAGCATCGAGGCCTGAACGTGTTGAACGAACGGTTGAAGACTCGCTTCCTCCGCATCAATCGACTTCGAACGGATCAGGGTGACTTCAAACGACTGGGATGAAACAGATGCATCTTCCCAGGGAAAAACGTCGTCGCAACGTCGCCGCGGCTCCGGTCCTGCAGGCAGCGGTGACCGCGAAGGATGCCGATCTGCTGAGGTGCGGTGACCGGGAAAGACATGGACGGACCGTCCTTGGATGGGCTTTGGTTTCTGGAAAGCTCCGGCGAAGGGTTCTCCGTAGAGAACAGCTTACTTCTGATTTGTTTTCGATGATGAGGCGGGTTACTCCAGAATGGATCAGGACCGATCGTCCACAAAATCATTCCACCACTCGATGGACTCAATCTATTTGAGTTACCAGAAACTAGCTTGCTGGACTTGTTCTTCAGCATGTGCCGAGCCGTCGCATGTGCTTGCTGTTGCCAGGCATTGCATTGAAGAGGGGAAGAAATCAGGTCTCAATCGTCAGGAGGCTGTTTCGCGGTGGACGCGGCACCGGTGACTCCCCAGCTTGCCCACGGGAATTGGACGGACTTGGAGATGATATGCCTCAAAACATTTGCAGCGATGATGTGACGCTATCCCATCTGATAGGGCCATTTCCTGTTCGAAAGCTGGCAAAGATGTTCCGGAATCATGCTAATGAGTCGACTCTTGATTGACTCTTGATTCATACACCACCACATTATACCATATTATACCCCAATTACTACCCCAATTAAGTTTGTAAAAAAGCCTCTTGAAAGGCGGGAGGGGTTATCAATGGTCCTCAAGAGTCTACATTACCGTGTGCTCCACATGCTTTCGGCGCCAGAAACCTCGGTCCCACCGCTTTTGTCCCGCTCGAGCCCTCGTGAACCCGGGACCGAGCCCGGAACCTGGTGGTGGGTCAAAAGAGTGGAGCCCGGAACTCACCCTCTTAGGTTGACATCCCTGGTATACCCCATTCTGTTCATCTTCTAGGGTCAACCCAGGTACCTGGACTTTGGAGTTTGGACTCACAGCCGTCGAGGTGGCGAAAGCTCAGAAGCTGCTCCACAAGCTTGGCCAGTCCTCCGTGGGCCGCGAACTCTCAGAGGCACGAAGATGCGGCGATCAAGCGGTAGACCGAGACACTGGACCGTTTAATAGGGGAGATGCCAACCAGGGGGCACCAAATGTCAGACTCATTTTAGTTGAACTGATCCATTTTGACTCATCTTGGCCACTTATAGGGCTAGAATGACTTTGATTATATATTAATACAAGATAGTGTTCATATAGGTGCTTCAGTCTGCGGGGTGTGGATCCTGGAAGGTATGGAGGGTACCAGGTTGTTCCTATCCATGCCTATTTGTGCAGCCAATTGGAGCAGAACACTCCATTCATCCCTTTGGGAGTTGGATGGCTTGGTGGAAGCGGTCTTTGATGTTTTTCATCCTGTTTCTACATGATCTTCGCAACAAGAAGAGGATCACGTCATCCACATACCGTACCCCCTAAAAAAGAAAGAATAGTGAGAGAACGATAGTGCTATCTGCCATCTGCTATCTTGGCAGAGGCAGACTCATTGCAAACGCTAAGTTAAGCAAAACCATTCCAAACCATTCATTCCAAACGAAAGCACTCATTGCCTAATTAAGCAAAAACGATAACGGTGGAGCTTTGGTGTCTCGATGCATCGGGAGTGGTGAGAGGCACTGAAGACTGGCGACACAGTCCGCCTCAGAGCAGCAGCACGAGCTGCGACAGAAGGGGTGCTCAGCCTGTTATATATTGAGTGTTTATGAGTGTTTACTTGTTTGAAGCAGCTATACATATATATAATATATATATATATGCACATGCATGTACCTTTGAGCAAAACAAGGCCAGAGAGGTAACCTCGCAAGTGCGTTACATCAACTATATGGACAATCCTGCATGGATGAATTCCGACAGATTGAGATTCAGAAGCTCTTAAGCCGCTCTACCTGTTCCTCACCCGTTCGAACATCCGAGCGCGCCGACTGAGGATGCCGGGATGAACGGTGGCGAGGCGGGAAAGAGAAAAGACAGCCCAAAGGGTTGGTGGAGATCGAAGTCGTGGTTCATGAGGGTTGATGGTGGATTTGGGAAGCCACTGCGTTGATACTTGCATACATAGAAGAAAAACTACATATATATATATAAATATACATAATACATTACACACTGGTTAGTAAACACAATATATATATATAAGTACACCCCGACACTCCATGTAACATGCAATGTATCTCCATGTGCACATCGAAACGTACCGTATGGGGTGGTTGGACCGGAGTGGCTGCGAGGAACGGACCGGCTTAGCCGGCGTTTTCCGCCGGCGAGGTGGACTCTGCCTGGCATCGACTTCGGGAGCTGGAATCTCATTCGTGGCTGAGGTTGGACGGGACGGAGGGACGGACTGCCCCAGGTACTCCGCAAGTGGAGGAAGATGAACATGGATGGATAGGCAATGATAAGCATGATGCAGCCTTGAAGACCTGACCATAGAAACACTATGGCTCAGCCGTTTGAGCGGCTCCTACCAACTCTAAAAACCGTGCAGCTTTTGTTTTTGCCTAGACGCTCCACAGAATAGCTGAAGGGGTACTTTTTCTTCATACCAAACATGTCATGCTACACCTTCTGCATGCGTTCTGTGAGACACCATGTTGCAAGACTTCACACTTCTTGTACTTTCCTGTCATGCACAGCATTTTTTTTGGCCACAGCGTAGACTGTTAGTGTAATTTGGCACAATATTTTGCACTATGATATTATATAGTTATAAGTTATATCGCATTTGTGAAACATCATTGTGTAATGCGACTCAACTTGCCTTACACCAAACTCACTACACCTTCTTGTGACTAGAAACAGTTCACCCAGCCAAACCACCACACAATGTTCGATACAGCTAGGCATGTTTGCATTGGTGTAAACGATATGATGTGTTGCCAATGTTCAACGCGAGAGCTGTTGATGCTGTAGTTCTTTACAGCCGCAGTTGGAGCTTTGTCACATTTCTGCCTGTTGGGACAAGTCTGACTCTCTGGGCAAAACATAGAAAACTGTTTCCCAAACACTCTATGGGAATCCATTAAATATCTAATTCATCTCCCCCTAGTTGCAGCACGGCAGATCACGGCAGATCACGACTTTACTGATGCACACCGCCCCAGGCAGCAGCTGGACAGTGCTGCGGCCAGCAATGATGCTGTCCGGCTGCAGGCGATGGTGGTGCGACCAGGATGCTGCAGACAAGAAGACTTCTCATCCCAACGCTGTTTCCTTGTTTTCACAGCAACCACCAGCAAGGGGTACATCCTGACTCCCACTCTTCCGGGTTGCAAATGTTGGAGAAGACTTTTACAGAGACGACAGGTGACCCCTTATTGCCGTGGCCCTTGCGGTGGCAAAGCCGACTCTGCAGTGTTACAGAGAGCAACTCTTTTTGCACCAACATCGGCCTGGCCCAGCATGTTCATCCCAACCAGTTGAGTGGTTCTTCTCGAATGTACTAGTTACTAGTTGGTGGGGCGGCAGAGCCGACTCTAAGTGCAGGTTGTGCAATTTTAATGAACCTATCTCCCCCCGCCCTTCTCGGCCAGGGGAACATGTTCCCAAATGAAATGCCAGGCTGCCATCAAGCAGGCTGAGCTTGGAGGCTCTAAGATCTGCCACGGCCCACGGCCCACAACCAGTTGGGTCGTGGGTTGTCTAGGGGATGGAACTTGTAACCAACCCCCAAGCGCTCAGGCGACATCATTGACCATCCCCTACGTGTTTGATCATGGCACGTGTTTCCGTAGGAGCAATCGATTTAGTGAAGGATCCAGTGTTCAGATTGACTCAGTTCGTATTCCCAGTTTGACACATTCAGAATCATTCAGTAGATAACTCTCCGCTTGTACTTGCGATGATATGCAAACAGGGTAGGCGCCCAGGACATCTGCCACGCCGAACTCGTCCAGCATCCAGCCCAAATGACATGTGGTTAGAGCAGCGGGTTTGTGAGCCATCCAACGCCCTGGAAATCCTGGAGCCATCCATCTGAGCCATGCCATAAACTCACTTGCTTGTAATGAGTAAGGGTCTTGTCATAGCCATCCGTCTCCCATCCAGGTTTGGCGATGGCAGACCTTCTTCCAGCCAAGAGGTTGGGCACCTCAAGGAGCCTTCTTCCGATCCTCACGGGACCCGTCTCAGCTTTCGGACGGTCAGCCGACCGATCCGACAGATCCCGTGGAATCGAAGGTGTTCCGTTTCTCAGCTGAGCTCAAGTCCCCTCACCAGTCAGAGGCCATGTTTCACGAAGTTTGGTGATCAGTTCAACCGTCATGTTCCAACTCCTCGGTGAGATTTCGAGTCATTCTAGTCTCTGGTCAATGTTCAGCCCCTGGGCCAAGGCACTTAGATGCCCTGAATGCTCGGCTACATGCGCGGCAGGCGTGACGCACATGCGCTGGCCTGGTACCCGGAAGCTGGGTCTGTTTCTGGTGCCGTTTCAGCTCCGGCAGGAACTTCACCTCGCAAAGACCAGTGGGAGCAGAACTCAGTCGCATCAAACAGTTTGTACATGTTTGTACACAGATGGGTTGACTTATGTTGACTCAAATCTCATGGTCTGCCGATGTGCGCTCCGCATGTGCGGTTGACTTCACATCTGCATTTGTGTCGTTGCGCCTGTAGAAATGGAGCAAGTAGAATACATTGAGCACTGATGATCAGAGAACATAATGCAGGACGAACAACGAGGACCGCACTCTACTCAGGAATCCTTATGCGCTGTTGGCCGCTGTCCGTCAAGGGGAAGAGGTGCTGGCGCTGTGAGCAGTTGACCGCAGGGTTGGGCAACAGGGTGTTTAATAAGTTGATATTTGTATATAGACAGGTTGGATGATACATTGTACAGAGGATGCTAGATATCTCCATCAATATTCAATATAGCAGCTCATAGCAAGTGATTCAAGCATGTGAACAACACTTCTGGTTGACCACAGGCTGGACTCCCGCACCATGAACTTGATTCAGCAAGGCGTGTGGTGTGCAGAGTTTGTTTAAAGGTTTGTCCAGCCTTGTACTGGTATAATAACTACCCTGCCTGTTTTTGCATAGGCCCATAGCTATGTCCCCGCATCGAATATATGGCAAGAGATGGCAAGAGTAAACAACAAATTGAGTGAAGGGTATATATTTTAATGTTTTGATATTTACGTTTGGAGTCGTTTTTGTTTCGTTTTGACGCATTGATTGGTATTGGCCACGTCCGGACAGGAGAGGCACTGAAGCCTTGGGCCAGATCGAGATTGCTCCTGAGACTGATTTCTTCGCACCGGCCACACAACCTCAGCTGCAAACGATCCTGCTGGAGCAACCACCCACAGTTCTGGGGACTTTGCAACAGCCGACACAGCCACAGCTGCACCCTACAACTGACTCGAGCAGCTGGTTGGATGGTGGATGGCTCACCTCCTTTCGAACTCGGGAGCTTGCGCCCCCGGTGACGCAGCCGGACATGAGTCAAACGTGGGGCGCCCAGAAGACGACCAGGGCACGAACAGCGGAGGAAAGTGCAGCACTGTCACAGCGGAGAACGCCCAGCATGAACTCCCAGCACCAGTGGGATGGTGTGATGATGTGTGATGGACATGTTGCCTGTGGATAGATTTGGAGGTTGACGTTGCTATGGCGTTGTGAGCATGCCAGCCATTGTTTTGTTTTGTAGGTCTTGGGCCGCCATGCAGCCAGCGCCGGATGTCCATAGCCGAAGTTCAGCACATATGTTTTAAGTCAGATGTTACATAAAATTTGCAACTTCTTGGAATGCTGTGCAAAGCTGTGCATGATAGCTGCGAAGTTGCTTTGTTGACTAAGTCCCCGATTTCAATGGGCTTCGCCACAGCGTTTCCCACTTCGACTTCTGCGAAGCAGGCGATTTCCTGCCGGGTCAGATGAACCAATGGTCACAGGAAACGAGGTCGGAACGGTTCCAACAACCACCAAGGTTTGCATCTTGAACTTGTTACGTGGCTCAAAAACCGGAGCCCCAACCCAGGCTAGGTTCACCTTCCAGAGAGGTCAAGCAAGGTCTCCTGGTGGCATGACCCACAGCCACATTGGTACCAAACAGCTCAACACATCCTCAACACACCGGACGGCTCAAAAACGGGTACCAGGGCTACCAGACCCTCCCAGAGCTGGTCAATAGATTTGTGTAATCGTAGGATATTGTATGACCCAGAAAACACTGCAAAAGTGGTGAATGTAGTTATAAAAAACTTTCATTGGAAAGAACCTGTTTTCAAAATTTAAGAAAACGTCAAACAACAAGTCAAAAAAAAGTCAATCCCAAAAGTCAAAGTCAAAAAAACGTCAAATTGAAAAGAAAAAAAAAGTCAAAAAAAGTCAACAGTCAACAAAAAGTCACAAAAAAAGTCAAACAAAAACTTTGCATAGGTAAACAAGTCAAGGAAAAGGTTGTAACAAGGCAAATTGCAGCCTTTTTGCTTATGGTTTATGGCTTTCAGTCTATTAAAAATTCTAGAACCTTTTTGGTTGTTCAACTTTCACCTTTTCCAGCCCCAAGCCAGCCCCAGCCCCCTACCCCAGAGTCGCAGGATCCCTACCCAGCCCCAGCCACTGTCCCAGGGTCTCTTCAGCCCCAAGCCAGCTGCTGCTCAAATTTTGGGGCAGGTTGCTGCCAGGGCCAGGCTTTGGGCTGGCTGCGGCTGGCTCCTGGCGGAGGGGTCAGGTTGAGGTCGAGCTCAGGCAGGCTACAGGCGGGCTGGGGCATGCGGGGCTGGGCCGGCAAAAAAAAGTCAATTGGAAAAGTCAAAAAAAGTCAAAAACAAGTCAAAAAAACGCCAAATGTGCGGATCCTAGCCTTGGCGGATTACTGGAGGCAACAAAAAGTCAAAAAAGAGTCGAAAAACAGTCAATTTTCTGCTCGCGACTCTGGGGCCGGACAGGGCTGGGTACTTGGGAATGTGGGTGGCTACCAGGGCCACCAGGACAGGGCTGGCTTGGGGCTGAAGAGACCCTGGGACAGTGGCTGGGGCTGGGTAGGGGTCCTGCGACTCTGGGGTAGGGGGTTGGGGCTGGCTTGGGGCTGGAAGAAGTGAAAGTTGAACAAACAAAAAAAGGTTCTAGAATTTGTAATAGACTGAAAGCCAGTAAGCCATAAGCAAAAAGGCTGCAATTTGCCTTGGCTGACTTATGAGCTTGTTACTAGTTTAGTTCAATGTTGTTGTCCTTTTTGCCTGTGTTTTCCATATATATATATATGCCGGCTTTCTTTTGCTCCTGAGTCGCTTGACTGGACATGTTTGTTTCTTTTTATTTTTTTGAACTTTTTTTTTGACTTCTTTTTGTACCTTTTTTTGACTTTTCAATTTGATTTTTTTTGACTTTGACTTTTCCAGTTGACTTTTTTTTGACTCTTTTTTTTTTAAATCAAGGATTCTGGCCTTACCATATGAAAGTTTTTTATAAGAATGTAGTTCATTTTAGGCAAAAAAACATGAAAAACCGGTGTAGATTTCGAATGATACGCTTTCCCCCGCCGTGGTCGAACGACTCGTCTCCCGTCTCGTCCGAGGCGTTTGGGACACACTGGACGCTGAGCTAAGGCTGAGCGAGCCGTGAGGCACAGTGCCAATGTTGAAGAATTCGAGGAACTGCCGTGGTTTCACTTCTACAACACCTGATTGATATTGATTGGTATTGATATTGATCTTTACTTTTGGTGACCTATTCGTGTCACTTCTACACCCAAAAGTGTAGTCCTCTGACCTGCCCACTGACACAAGCACTGAGATGAAAACTGATTCCGAAAGTGAGACTGTGCAGCTCCAAACACCAATGCGCGCAAGTTAGCCAAAAGGACATGTGCAAAGTTTTGCGCGCTTGGCTTTTGGCAAACCAGCAGCACCTATAGGACCTAGTTTGCGCATGGTTTCTGGTACTTGCGCTTGCCATTCGCCGCTGCCGTGGGCTTCGCTCGATAGACATTGATCCCAGCGGGCCCGGACCTTGGGAACTGCTTCCCGGACCTCGGTGACAGTGGGAGGAACATGATCGATGAAACGCCATTGCTGGGGCGGAACTTGAGCAATGAACAACATAAGCAACGGATTGAAAGCCTCCCTCACCAATTTCCTGCAAACTCATTGTGCCGTACCCGGAGAATCGGGTTTATGGATATTCATCCATGTTGCCGCATGTCGCGCCCAGGCTTTGTTCCGCTTCATGGCTGCGCGGAAGCACTAACGGTGCCGTGCCGAAGTACCGAAGCACTGAGACCCAACGGTGCCGTGGCCCTGTGACTGAGGCAGCCACAGCTGGTCTGAAACAGTCAGCTGTGAAGTGGACGCCTTTTCCACCGACGTTCCGCCGTCCGGAGGCTTAAAGGCTTAAAGATGCAAAACAACATAACAGCGATGGCCTCCAACCTACTAGCGATGGCCTCCAACCTACTAGCGA
>CAXAMN010003313.1:112225-158343 GCA_963970005.1 Durusdinium trenchii
CTAGCGATGGCCTCCAGCCTACTAGCGATGGCCTCCAGCCTACTAGCAATGGCCTCCAATGAAGGTCCCTATTTACCCTTTAAAGGCTTAATCTTGGACCTCAAAGGATCACCTTGAAGAACCAGGAACGAACAAACCATGCAGATTTCTCTCATAGGTTTTAAAGCCAGCCATGTGCCTTATGCTGGCATAGGGAAGTTGTTTTTTTTGTGTGTGTATGTGTGTTTGTGTGTTTGCTTTTCTTGATCCCATGTTTCTCAGGGCCTGGTATCACCGCATCACCACAATGGGCGCGGCTGTTTCATGGTTGTTTCATGTGCAATGGCAATCGGTCAATGTCGATGACCCTTTCCGCATTATTTTTTTGCATTCGTATTATTTCGTATTTGTAGCACAGAAAACAGCACCCGCATTCGGAGGGCGAACGTGACGTGCAGGATGCTGCTGTTTGCGTGCGCAAATCACTCCTTTACAGCCTGAACAGCCCCTGGACCACAGAGCCAGTATCTCAGTCATAGGATGCAGTGCATATCGGCTGTGCTCAGATGAAAACGTGCCGAGAACCATGTGACGCGGCTGGCTGTGATGCGACACAAAAAGACATGAGTGTGCATGTGAGAACTGTGCCAAATGTTGCAGGTCTATGCTGAGAACTACAGTAGCCAGCTCCCTGGATTTGGGATAGATTTCCAGAGCCATGAGAGAAGCTGATTATTCCTAGGTCCTAGGATCTACGGATTCTTAAGGGGTGGCAACATTTTGTTTTGCCCGTTTACTGTGATTTGAAATCCACAAGTAGAACTGGTCCACAATAGATGGGCTGATTTCTGATCCCAACACTGCTGATTGCTGACTGCTTTGAGGACCAGATCGAGGAAGGCTTTGGGAAGATCTCATAAAGGAAGGGGGCTCCTTCCTCAGCTCGACCCAACCCCGGGAGCAATCTGGAGTTTGATCCTTTCATGGCTGATTCAATCTGATTCATTGGTTCAATTGGTTCACATGTTTTTCCTTCTGACCTTTCCATGCCACGGAATTGATTAAGGTCAACAAATCATTCGTTTTGAAGAGGTAGAGGACCTGCATAGATGAATGCCTGCTGCATATTGGCCGGGTAAGGGCATAGCTTCAGGAAGAGGTGTGGTGTAGAGGCCTTGCTTTCCTGACAGCAATGTGTGTGTGTTTTTACTGTTTGTATGCTTTTGATTTCTATGCCGCCTATGCAAAGTCCTGTTTGTTCTTCCATCTCGTCGACGAGGATATTCGCACCTATGATCCTGGGACACCTGATCCCTCGCAAGTTGGTGTGACGCCCCCAGCGGCCTCTCATGAATATTCTTGGAGGAGACCCACATGAAACCTGAAAATTAGGGGGGTTGTAGAGGAAAATCGTCTTCCAGTCAAGTCAGGTCCATTTTCAGGTTCCATGTGGTTCTCTTCCCGGGTGTTGTATTCGTGGACAGGGAGATCGGGACACATAGGGAGACATCGGGACAGCGGCCCGCGAGAAGCAGCCAGCTGCTGCAGGTGCTTGTCCTCACCGAGTTGTTTTTTGTGGGGTGTCCCAGACCATGGTCGACCGGCGATACATGCGCATGTATATGATGATATATGATGTATATGGATCAGAGTCAGAGGTACGATGGTACATGATGGCATGACGGCACATGTTTCACA
Source organism: Durusdinium trenchii (assembly GCA_963970005.1). Lineage (NCBI taxonomy): Eukaryota > Dinophyceae > Suessiales > Symbiodiniaceae > Durusdinium > Durusdinium trenchii. The sequence goes on from CAXAMN010003313.1 coordinate 113,903, forward strand.
TGTCTCCTTCGAAAAAAGGAGACCCCCGAAAGAACTGGCAAACGAAGTAAGTAGACCACAAGACTCATTTGAACACTGAGGTTGTCCCTATGTCTAATACACCCATGCCATCTCTTCTTAATCGTTCTTTTTTTCTTTTCGACCTTATGAAGTCCTGAGGTCTCTACGGTCTCTAATTAGGCTGGTTGCACCGCCTTGCTAGGTGGTGGCATTCATCGCCATCTTCAAGCACCAGCGACGCAATTTCAACGCATACAAAGCCTAGCAGACGGTCAAGGAGAGGGCTGAGAGAGACAGGACCTGGTGCTTTTAGTTGTGTGTCTCACTCAGCCCTCATCTGAGAGAGGTGTTGTGTTGTGTCTCGCACCTGGTGCTTTGTGTGCTGCAAGTCGTTTCTCTTTGGAAGGATCAGAGGCGGAAGCTGCATAGTCATTGGCTACGACATGATAGAAGAGGCGCACCCTCTTGGCACCATCTTGCACCATGGAATGCCGGAATGCCCTTTTGAAGTGGTGATACATCGGGCAGATTTGGGCAGCATGTAATCCCTCAAATTTGCAGACTGAACCACAGTGGTCACGAACCGCATGTAGGTGCAACCGAACCGCAGATCCATCACCTCTCAGGTGGGTATCGTTTGCTTCGACGCCGGCGGATGCGCCGTCCGCATCTTTGCTCGTGAGGCGCGCGCGTTCGGTTCTCTCCTTGCGGCTTAGACGAGGTGGTTTTTAAGGATCGAGGTGGACGATACGAGGCCTTGAAAAAGGGAGTATTATAAAGGCTGGGGGTCACTGGGGGAGTTCTGTGTTTATCGAAAAGAGGGGGCCGATTCGGCAGTTTTGAACTTGGGAGGCACTTCTGAGAATGTCGCATTCGATCATTTGACATGTTCCTTTTGTAAAATCATGTAAAATCCATCTATATAGATAAGGCAAAACCATCAAAAAAACAAGTTTGAGCATCGGTCTTTTGAAGCACATCCTTCCTGTCCTTCCTTCATAATGGATTTGTTTCTTCTTGCTAACAATTGGAATTTTCATGCCTCTAATTCAACGGTGTTTTCTTGTTCAAAAAGAATCTAGGAGTACTATCACTTCGCATCCCTCCTTATGCAGACTTGCATAATACGAAGCTATTATCCTTTTAACCATGCTCATTCTTCAAAGACTGACTGACCGTACGAACGCATATTTATGAGCACGGGGAGGACCCGTTAAAGAAGATCATGGTTTTGTTCATAACAGGTTGCTCCATCGTAGGGATCACAACTTTGATCAACCTATCCAAGACGCTGACTAAAGCAAAAGGGCATTTAGAATTGAAGAGCAATATGTGATGACTAGTAGTGGCCAATCAACCCTTTTGCCTTTGACAACCACTGATCAAGCAAAAGGGTAGCTAATTTTCAAGAGCAATAGGTTATGACATATATTGCAATGGTAGCGACCAATCAACCATTTTTTTAAGAGCCGCTGTTTAAGCAGAAGGGCAACTGAAAATTAAAGAGCTATACGTCATGGCGTATATTGCACTGATAGCGGCCAATCAACCCTTTTGAATCTGGTCTAGCTCCTATTGTAGTCCGTTTGTATGCATTGCTTCCCAGAATCTAATTTTTTCAATCTGCTAAGAAATGAACGAAGGCGAGGTCAAAAAGTAGAGAAATATAGAAAGAAGCAGAGAAAAAGAACAAGCCAATTTGACAAAGGAAGGTGCTAATAAGAGAAAAAGAGAGGCAAACCAATAGTGGAACTAAATAAGCAGAAGGTAGCAGTAATTAAGCAAAGGAGAAAAGTTGGGTCGAGGTCGAGGACGAGGATGTCAAGGATAGTGATTGGTGCTATTGACAACAGGAACAGCTAAATGAGCCTGAAGCAATTCATCTAGCCTGGGGAAAGGTGAAGACCCACAAGAGGAGCCAAATGTTACTTGAGGAAACAAATCAAGATTCAGAAGGGAAAGCTAATCAAAAGGAAATAGTCAATCAATCTTGTTACATGACAACAAGTTATACAGTGTACGTCAGATTACATCAGTGTACAAGACTTTTGACTTTCACAAACCAATAGATCAAGGTTCCTGGGCCCCTCCATAAAACAGGGTACTTACCCCGAAAAGAACACAAACAGATACACACAGGAATAGAAACAACAAAAGAACATAATTAATTTGTCAGAATTTTGACTGAATTTTCACCCGGAGGACAAACTTCTGAACAAATAAGGAATTGTCCACAGAGTGCAGGATATCCTGCAGAGTGCTTTCCAGGACTTTAAAATGCATATCAATTTGGAGAAAGATATGGAAAGATACTTCAGATCCTACAGGGCTGGTATATACTGTACTGTTATATATATATATCTATAGTCAGAAAGCAAATGTAAGCAAAACAAAGACATTCTAGTCCCTGCGCTCCTTCAAAAAGCAACCTGTGTTGCGGTTTTTCCTTCCGCATGAGGTGTTCGGAGATCCCATCGAAGTGGTTTTCCGAGTGCTGCAGCCGGCAGAAACTCTTCCTGCTTTTACCACCGCCATCCCAGAGGAGGACGGAACAAGATTTGCTTCCTTTCCCCCGTCCTTTGCGAGCAACAGTGGAATGAATGCAGGAGTGTGGGCCTGAAGGTAGTGAGGCATGGCATCAGGTGAGCTTCTGAGCTTCTGAGCTTTGAGTCTAGGGGGAGAAGAAACTCAACCCAGTTCGCTCTGTGGTCGATGAACACAGTGGTCGTGCTGAAGTGCAGTTTTTGTTTATCCCGTGTCCGTGAATCCACCTGATGGTCAGACTTTGGCGAGCGTCCTAGATGGAGTGCTTAAAGCCCTGGGCTAAGAGAGAAGAGATCGTCAATGTTTGTGTCCGACGGGAAAGCAGGTTCTTCAGCGATACTGGACACTCAGGCATACAATTGGGCGCACTACTTTTTGCATTGCGGATTGCGACAGTCTTTGGCTGAATATTTGGAACACTGAGCGTCTCAAGAAATGACATGAAAAAACCTAAAAAAGCGTCTCAAGAGCCCTCTGACTCTGACATGTAGATTATTGGGTGCTTCTTCACACAATCTTGGTCTCCCAGCTGCAGATGTCGTGCTGCTTTGAGGCACGACCTGTTTGAGCATTTGGGAGTTGACCGACCACAGCTTTCACTTCTGCCGAACGAGCAGGCCGAATTCGAGCCAGGGCAAGTAGGTCAAAAGATGGATAGATCGAGATGACAGCAGTTTGTTAGCACTTTTCATTCACAAGTGTCAGGAGGGTAACTTTGCTGAACAAACTATGGAGCCTTTCTTACAATAACTTCTTGTAAGAGTGCAACTGGAATTCTTGTAATTAGCTACATGATGCTACAAGAATCTCAGTGTCAAGTTCTGCAAGGCCCCCCCAGATCATGGCAAGGAGTTCAATAGTCATACTCGAACATCCAAGACAAAACTTGACCTTATACGAGACCACACATCTACACACAAAGCATAGTATATAAATAAATTAGACAAATCAATTGTTGATATGAACTCCGAGAAACATTGGATCATATTGCATCCAATTGTATCCACTTGTCACCTTCCATGTTTCTGCATTGCGACCGCTGCCTCCGCATTGCGACCCGCGTGATCAACTTGAGCGCTCAGATCATGGAGACCTTCGAAGATATTCTCAACTTCGGAGCGTCTCAGGAGGACTTGGACCGGCAGGTCTCTCATGAACCGAGGATGTGCGCGTAAGATGTATGTTATAAACGGTTGATTCAAAAAGGAAAAGCCCGCAGAAGTGCCATATCACATCCTATAACGATCTCCATAATGGGGGTGGTGTGATGAAGTGCCGTAAGCGATGCGACGCCTGGAAGCATGGGAGCCGAGCTCGAAGAGAGGGAACCCGGAGAAGACGAGCAGATTGAGTCGTCCCAGGATTTGGTGGGAAACCTCATCGTCACCAATTGTCGAGTGGTCTGACAGCTTAGCAGCTACCACTCGGTCGAGTGGTCGGTGGCTTTCTTTTCAACGCCACCTCCAGCTGGTCCAAAGCCAAATATGTACCTTTCTTCCAGCCAGCCATCCCACTGAAGGTAGCTGAGCTATGGACTTTCTCGTTGGAGTTCGACCGAAAAACGACCACTGAGGTTTGGGCTTTGGATCGGGATCGCACCACTTACAACGTCAGCGTGCCTCATCGAGCACACGTCGTCACCTCAGAAATGCCTCCCGGTCACGCTGGTCTTCACGACGACCACCGATGGAAGTTCCATCCGGGTGAGTCCAGCGAGAGGTTTGAACCACACAAAAACCACTCCGACCCGACCACTCCAGAAATGGACCCCGGGTCAACCAGGTAAATAGACCCTAGTAGCTTCTTGCTTCTAATAGCTTCTTGTTACTACTAGTAAGGCACTTGTTACTAGAAGCGATGCACTTCTTTCTAATAGACCATATGCCACACTACATGGAGTCTAGACTGAGTCGACTGAGTTTGGCGCGTTGAGGTGCCGTCCTTGACGGATACACAGACCTTTGGGTCAGAAGCTCACGGATGATCTTCGCTTTCTTTGGTGCTGTGAAAGGAGTTGTTTTGATTGTGTTGGATGGCGTGCCGAATTCGCCACCAGCTGCAAGAGCCCACGAGGTTGTGCTTGGTCCTGCACATTCCGCAACCCTTCCTGTGCAATCCGGACCACCTGGGGGGGAATGCGACTGGGCTTTGGTGTCGCAGGTCTTAAGGCTGGGCAGCTGAGAGTGCTGCTTGAATCTTGGGATCCAATCATCTGAAAGCCCCAAACACCTGAGAATCGAAGCACCACTCTGTTCGATTCCACGTGGTGGATGGAATCGGTGCTTCGCACAAGCCAGGGCGCTGAGCGGAAAGAACGCCTGGAGGAGATTTTGGAACGCATCATGAAGCAGCAAGGTGGGCTGGGTCCGAAGATGTTTTGTCCCTTCATAGTCCTTCATTGGCTCTAGTGGATCACAAGCTACAGGGATTCTTGGGTTGCAGAATTTCAGAGGGTTGATTGAACACTGTCAAAAACAGTGCTTATATACTACTTATACTATGCTGATAGTTTACTCCATTTGATACCTCTTATCCTATGTTCTCCTGGCCAGTCCCGTTGAGGTGAGTACCTCTCGCAGCCCAAGTGAGCCACGGGGTGTTGCACTGTGGTAGTGATATGGCACCTGGGTGGCCCGTCCAGACTCTTCCTCACAAGGTCAAGGCTTCGCGACCTTTTCAGTCTGGGGCCGGACAGAGCCCTCCTTTCCTGAAAATGAACTGACTACCAGGGAGGTCAACCTCCTATGGTCTGGTGGGGGAGGTGCCATGTCTCACAGCCACCGGCCATTCCACTTTCAATGCGTCTATAGCAGTGTCTATGGTCCTTTCGTGTCTTTAGACTATGACAAGGAGTACTCATACTGGGTCATGTCAACAGTTCATCAGCCGATGCTGCCTCGCGTCCTGTCCAGCTTTGATCCAACCCCAAAGCTGAAGGTACGGGGTTGCTGATTACATGAGAAATCACCGACAATATCAGGCGGGCACCTGGGAGTAGCGGTCCATCGCACCTGGGAGTAGCGGCACATGCCATGACTGGCCTCGCTGCGGGCTTGGGGAGTTCACCTACGTGGCATCACAGACTGGTTCATGAAGCATGCCCGGTACCAGCAAACCTCCTCTATGTGGGGTCGAAAAGGCAATCCCTGGACCACCCTGTGACCCTCGTGAGAAACACTACCTGGTACCTATCCCAGACACTCCATGCATGGAATACAATGGAATATATATTTATACACACCATTTATATACCTACGTTGACCAATGTGAATACTGTAACCATCATCCCAATGTAGGTAAATATGCCATGCATGGACTGTCAACAATCCTTCAAAACAGCACTGTCCAGAGCTTTGCTGAGCCAACCTACGTTCACCATCATCCGCCACATGCTGTTCTTCCCATCAGTGAGGATGATACACGTACGGGGACTAGAATGAAGTCAAATCGAACAGGTCCAGTTTGTTAGACCCATCAGAGTTTGCCCATTGGTTGTCCAACACGGGCGGGTCAAATCGAACAGGTGGAATCCAATGTGCGTTTGCTGCATGTTTGTGGCCCTAGCTCCTCTCCTTTCGCGGGCGATGGGACACCGCTGATGGGACACTGTGCGGTCAAAAGTTCGGATTCCGGGAGCTTGGAGAATCCAGAAAGATCGGTCACATATGGGTAAACACGCAGTCTGAGAGACCGCTCTGAGACCAAATCCGCATGCTGAGACGATTCGACTCTCGTGCGTCTCCCAAAAACACGGGCGTTCAGACGATTTCAGCGACCAAAGTTGAGGAAATCCTGCACGGGAAAGCCAAAGAAAGCGGATTCTCCATTGGTTTCTACCAGGTACCGGGGTCAATTTTGAGGGTACTTGTATCTGCGGTGAAGACATCTTCTTGCTCACCACAACAAGAACATATAAAAAATATTAACTACGTACAATTATGTTCTTTCATATAACAACTATAGCCTTTATATAGTAAACATATCGTATTTTGAGAGGAGTGGAGAGTTTCCTCCCTCTGCCCCGTCTGGGAAAGACAAGAAAACCCCGTCGGACCCGCGCCATCGCCCAGGCCCTGAGCCATCTGGACATGCTCAGTGAAAAGACCCGGCAGGGGTGCCCCAATGTGCGACCCGAACCGACCGGCTCGAGGCACGCAAAGGCAGGCGACGCGACCGGAGAGTTCGAAATCAAGATGCGGCAGAAGGATTTTTCGCATGTTATTCTATTAATATGTTATTCTGTTCTCCAACAGCAGAATGCTTCTGGTTTTCTGCAGCCGACAGAGGGTTCCGGGCAGGTTCCGACTTGTACATCTACAGCTTACCCAACGAAGAATACCAGTGACTTGTTCGGCGTGTGATTCTTCCGCATTTGTAGTTGGTTTTTGTGTTCTTACTTTGGAACCGTGGCCAAACGACCAAACCTTTGAACCCACTGGCAGCCTGCGCAGCCTGCGCACGCTTTGGCGCAGCCTGCACAGCCTGCGCCTACGCGTTTAGGCCAGACATGATCGATGCAAACTTGGAGGGGGAAGTCAGCGAGTGCGTGATTTGCCTCGAGCAGGCCGTGATTTCCGTCCCACCGTCGAGCAGGTAAGTCGTGCTGGGTCAGTGATCCAGGCACCTGAAACCCATCCAGGACACCCATCCATGGTCAGCATTCACGAACCCGGGGCTGGTGTGCCCATCTTTCCGAGACGTGATCGACCCCCAACCGCGCGTAGCGTTGATACCGCGCGGTGCGTGGCTTCCTGGTTGGTCCGCGGTGCGTAATGCTCCGTGCTTGGTCACTCAATGGTGCTTCGGAGGCCGACGCAAGTCCATCGAACCGACCGGGTGGTGTGCCCGTGTGGCCGGAAGAGATGGTTCTGTGGTGGATGAAGCATTCACTCGGTTCTGTGTAACCCTACATCTTCAACCGAGCAAAAGGGTGGTACCGGGTGATACGGTGCTATGGTTCTGTGGTGTTTGGTACCGCGAGGTGGAAGGTCGCTTCCGTTTTAGCGGAAGGTCGTTGGAGTGACGGTCATGCACCGTAAAGACCCGGAAGGTCATTGACGCAAACCGGAACCTTTTCAAGACCATGTTCATCTAAGGAACCGTAGTAGAGACCGTGTTCCATGTCTATGTTAACGTCCGGTAGTGTACCATTTTTAGGACTTCTTGACTTGACGCATTCACTGGAAGTGTCAGTAGAGGATGTCGCATGTTCCTTGCCCAAACTTGTGCCAGTCTTCGATCGAACGGAAGCTGATGCTTGATGCAAACCTCTCGCAATGGGCGGGTCGAACGAGGGAACTCGTCACCCACACCTGCGCGGCCTGCGTCGCAGGTGTGCAGCGAGTCCCGACTGGCATACCTCCTGGCGGCTGGCAAGCTCGGATGGGTGCCGCCCGGCGTGACGCCGAACCGGAACGAATCGACCGGGAAACGGAAGGCCCCCAGTGGAAAGAGTCAGTTCTTCTGACGGTTTTTTTCCTGGATGATAGAACAGAGATAGTGATATTTCAAGCTGCAAGCCTTTGGGTCCTGCTCGTCTAAAGCAACAACCCCACCTAGTGGCCTTGCAGTGAAGCTGGCCCAAACGCATCCCGCAGGCCCAGCCCAGTGGCCTTGTGCTGGCCCAAGGTCGGCTCCCACAAGCCAGCACAGCAGCCAACAGCCTAACAACATCAACACCGTGTCATTACAGAGAAGAAGAAGAAGAAGAAGAAGAAGAAGAAGAAGAGGAAGAGGAAGAGGAATAGAAGAAGAAGAAGAAGAAGAAGAAGAAGAAGAAGAAGAAGAAGAAGAAGACGAAGACGAAGACGCAGACGAAGACGAAGACGCAGACGAAGACGAAGACGAAGACGAGGAGGAAGAAGAAGAAGAGGAGGAGGAGAAGGAAGAAGTACAAACCACAACTGCAGCCCCGTCAACACAAATTCGACCTATAAAATGCCGTGGAAACTAAGGCTGCACTTTCTTGGCACGCCTCCACAACAACAAGCCAACAAGCACCACGACCTGTATAGTAGAAATAGCAGTGGTACTGAGTGCTCAGGTCTCGAATGGCATGAACTTGTGCCAGATGAGGTGTGCCCTTGGGGGAAAGCTTGATTGGGCTAAGTTTTTGTATGTATGTTGTTGTTCACAGGTTGAGAATTCGACCAAACCGCAAGGGCACACTGTTGATTCTGTCTCAAGCTTATTGTACTCCCAAGTGCGCCGTTGCGATTTCATGTTTTTGGCTTCACTATACATTGTGACTAGGGGTTTTTCAACAATCGTTGCGAAACGGTGTCCCCAAGCAGTTTTGTGTCTAGCAGTGTAGACTGTAGACGATCATTGTTTGGTCATTTCATACTGTGTATTTGTTCTTTTTGGTGACTAGTGCTTGGAATACAACCAGCCCAAGTTGCGCTTCCCAACCAATGTTGGGACAGAAAGAGGGCAGGCCTCATTTGCCTCGTGCATTTGTTTCTACATACTGGGTGCCTGTGTCTACCCCTATCGTGGTCAAGATCTCGTATGGAAGCCGGTGTGCCATTGGGGGGAGCCATCAAGAAGAGATGAGCAACATACTTCTCCATCTTATTGATGCCAGATCTGCGTGGCGCACGGGCTTTTCGCGTTCACACTGCAATGTCTGTGAAACCAATATACCATTGGGGCAAGCAATCGAATAGCTATGAATTTGAACTTGTTTCTAGAGGTTGCTATTGTCAACCCATAGTTGAAGCCTTTTCGAGAAGGCCCCATCTCCATCAAAGCGGATGAGCGAGGAGCAGTCTGATTAGTGTTTTTGAGAAGTCATTGCGAAGCGTGTCCCCATGCAGTTTCGTGTCTAGGGGTGGAGGCGTTTGTTGTTTGGTCATCTATGGTAATCAATATATGTCGGGCTTGCTGCTGTTGGTTTGCTGCTGGTTGGCTGCTACTGGTTCGCTGCTGCTGCTGCCGGTCTGCTGCTGGTTTTCTGCTGCTGCTGCCTTGCTGCTGCTGGTTGGCTACTGCTGCTGCTGGCGGTTGGCTGCTGTTGGTTTGCTGCTGGTTGGCTGCTGCAGCTGCTGCTGTTGGTTTGCTGCTGCTGCCGGTGGTGCTTGCTGCTTGGTTGTTGCCGGTGCTGCTGCTTGCTGCTTGGTTGTTGCTGGTGCTGCTGCTTGCTGCTTGCTGCTGCTTGTCGCCATGCGGAAGGAACGCGCACACACACAGACACCAAAGAAGGCAAAATGCAAGCTAACCGTGGGTTTTGTCGTGGTCTTAGCATACTTCTGGCAGAGATCGGAAGCGGGTGCGCACACCGTTTTCACCAATCCCACATCACAGATGATTTGGTTTCTAGCCTCTGTTGGTTTGCTGCTGGTTGGGTGCTGCTGCTGCTGCTGCTGCTGCTGCGCTGTGCTGTTTTGCTGCTGGTGGTTGGCTGCGACCAGTTGCTGCTGGTTTGCTGGCGCTGGTTGGCTACTACTGCTGGTTAGCTACTGCTGGTTAGCTGCTGCTGGCTTGGTGCTGCCTGCTGTTTGGCTGCTGCTGGTTTGCTGCTGCCGGCTTGCTGCTGCTGTTTGGCCGCTGCTGGTGGGATGCTGCTGGTTACCTTCTGCTGCTGTTGGGTTGTTGGTGTTGTTTTGCTGCTTGGTGAAATGCGGTGTCCCATGCGGAAACTAAGTCTGCAAGGACTCTGCCGTGACTTAGTCGTGGTGTGGTGTCGCAGTGTGATTTGCTTGCCGCAACTGCTTTGCAAGGACTTTCGCATCTGGGTGGTTACCCTCGAGGTAGGAACTTAAAGGTGGTGCCAGCATGTTGGTCAGAATCGGTGTGCCATGGGGGTTGGATCATGGCAGCCCATAGGAAGCCTTAGAACCCATCAACATGTAGAAGATTGAATCGCAATGGAATGGTGTAGGCTTAGAAACAATCTAGGCTAGGAGAACAAGTGCTTGTTTCGAAGCGGTGTGCCATGGGGATTGGGAGAGGAAAACACGCAAGAATGAATAGATATGTTTGACGTTTACAGAACAATTCCATGCTGTTTGCACTCTATGTAGAAATTTCAAGCTGGTACCAACATGTGGGTCAGAATCGGTGTCAGCGGATTGGATCATGGCAACCCACAGAAAACCTTAGAAAACATCCACATGTAGAAAATTGAATCGCAATGGAATTGTAGGTTTAGAAACAATCTAGGAGAAAAAAAAGCTTGTTTCGAAGCGGTGTGCCATTGTGTTTTCCAAATGGGGTAAGTTCTTACATTCGTGGGGTAAGCGGTGTGCCATGGGGGTGGGTCAAGTTCATGTGCGACGGGGTAACTTACCACTTCGGGTCGTACTACTACTACTATTACTACTACCACTACTACAACTACTTCTTCTTCTTCTACTACTACTACTACTACTGCTACAACAACAACTACAACAACAACAACAACTACTACTACTACTACTTACATCTTCTTCTGCTGCTGCTACACTACTGCTACTGCTGCTGCTACTGCGAACACCACCACCACCACCACCTCCACGAGTAGTAGTAGTAGTAGTAGTAGTAGTAGTAGTAACAGCAGCAGCAGCAGTAGCAGTAGCAGTAGTAGTAGTGTAGCAGCAGCAGCAGAAGAAGAAGTAGTCGTAGTAGTAGTAGTAGTAGTAGTAGTAGTAATAGTAAAGTAATAGTAGTAGCAGTAGTCGTCGTCGTAGTGGTAGTGGTAGTCGTAGTAGTCGTAGTGGTAGTGGTAGTCGTAGTAGTCGTAGTAGTAGTAGTAGCAGCAGTAATTGTTGTAGTAGTCGTCGTGGTGGTGGTGGTGGTAGTAGTGGTAGTTTAGTAGTCGTGTAGCATAGTACTTGTAGTATAGCAGTAGCAGTAGTGGGAGCAGTTGCTGCTGTTTATAGCAAACCCTATGTACCACATTACCACATCTTGGAAGCTAGGACTGGAGTCCCGTGGTTTTTTTTTAATGACCTCCCCCCTCAACAGATCTCAACAGTGAATATGTTATAGTTGTTGGTTGTTGTTTTCCTCTACCCGCTCCTAGAAATTTGTTGTTCTTGGTCATAGGACTTGTCTGACTCGGGCCAGGTTGCCCGTTTTGGGGATGCGGGCAGCTGGGAGAGTAACAACGAAACTGTTGCGACTTCGCTCAGTCGTTTCATTTTGCGACTTCCGTCGGTCGTTTCCTGTCGGGACTTGGTTTATGACGCTGGTGCTTGAGTTGTTTGCCGGCTTAGACCAGTAATGGCATTGACCGCAGGAGACGTGTGTTTGTCTGCAGACGTGTTGGTTTTGTTGGAACTCCGAACTCTTCTCTTGGCGAGCATGTCCAACTATTGAAACCAAGATTCCCTTGTGAAAAAGGCGCCGTAGCCCTAAATTTGCCCCCCGGGAAGTTCCAGAGTTGCAACATGTGGCAACTGTGTTGGGCAGCTGCTTGTGTTCCTTCTAACAACAACAGCAGCAACAATGATATGCCATAGTGTTGACGACAGCAATGAACATACTGATCGGATCAATAACAAACAACAAGAAACACCAAAAACAAAAAAACACAATTAGAGTAACTTAGTCACATAGTGCCTAGGAGTTCACAAACACTCCGATGCGCATTCTATCGCAATACCCCTCAACACGGCTTCAATAAAACCGTGTGGTCAGGTGTTTGTGAAGGAGAGCCATGGTTATTGAACACAAGAGACATGTGGATCAGTGGCCAGTATTGCAAGCTTCATACTCTACATATTGTGGCAGCTCGGCGTTTGGAGTCCGGTCCGCGTGCGACAGGCTTGTCGGCATATCTTCCACTTGGAGTGTGCCCAGCAGCTGGCAACACGCAAGTGCCCCGTGTGTTGCCGCCTGAGTCCCGTGTGTTGTTTGGAGAGTCGAACGCCAACTCGTGGGGTCGAAGAGCATGAAACAACGTCCTGCAGGTCCTGGGTCTGATTTTTGGGAAGCACTAAGATTGGAGATTGGACCCATTATGGCAACAATCCTGGGTGATTTGGGAATTTTTTGGACGATTTGGAGAACCAAATCCACATGCAAAAACACTAAGATTGGTATAGATTGGTTTAAAAAAACACAGAGATTTTCAGATGGTCCTTCCACATTCAACCTTCACGAAAAAGGCAGCCACAGGTGGTGCTGTTTGGTCGAACTCATGGCTTCTTGTGATCCATGACATTTGATGTGTTTATGTGATACACTCCCAAAAAAACTAACATAGACCCTGACGTCCTGGCCCAACGGAAGATTGTATTCCTCTACCAAAACCAGTGGGTTTTCAGGGTGTTATGTATGTCGACATGTCCGTTTTCAGTGGGGCAAACCCGGTAACCCCTGTTTGTTCGCTGCAGATCGTCACCGATCGTCACAGATCTCTCCCCCAGGCCGTGCAGGATTCAGCGAAGTCAGAGAGATGCCAGACATTCGACTCAGTGGGGACTTCAGACGCGGCTAACCGGAGCGGCGCGGCTTGGCCCGGCGTGGCTTGCCTTTTTTTCCAGAGATCTCCAGAGTCGAAGATTACAAAATATGAAGACATCACATTGTTTTTTTTTTTTCTAAAAGTATCTATCAGTTATAAATACATCAAATATACATTGTGTTTGGTTCTTCCACAATCATCTATGAAACATCAACAAATCACAGTTTCTCTAAGTTGATGTTTCTGAAGATCGGATAGACATTTTTTCTTGGACTGTTTGTTCTCATTCTCAAAGCATGTTGGTTAATAAATCTTGTGTTAGTCATATCACCTTGTAAAACCCGGAGCATCCTCCACGAAGAACTGGTCGCTGGCATAAGACAGCGTTTCTCCAGCTGAGCGGAAACTGGTTTGAGCCTTTTCACCATCGTTTTACCGCGGTTTCTCGAGGTCCCGGGGCTTGGTTTGATGCCATGGACGTGGATCGCACTGGAGATTTGGATTTGGATGAGGTGGGGAACTTCTTGGACTGACGGAATGACGAAGAAGCTGAGAGGCTTTTTGATAGCAAGGTCGCGTTCGATTGGTTTGAACCACCTGTCCTATCAATCATATATCGGGTGTGTCCCATTACCAGTAACAGTCGGTAAAAGACTACAGTACTGTATCACTTGAGAAAGACCTTTACTCATCATCATCATCATCATCATCATCATCATCCACTGTTACTGGCAATGGTTGTGATATGTTTTGATTACTCAGCCGTCTCCACTAATAGAGGGGATACTCCTGGTCGTGAACAAACTTGTACCTGGCAGCCCAGCATCGACCCATCTATTCTCAAAAAGACATCAGCCTCCCTCCACTTGTGTTTTTCTTCGCTTCGCTTCGATCATCTTCGATCATCTTCAGGTGCTTGGGGCTTTGGTGGGGCACTCAGCGCTTTGGGCGGCCGTTTGGGCCTCTGGTCATGTGGTTTGAATCCATTGCTAGAATCATCGATTGCTGATTTGGATGTGTAGTCGTACCTGTCAAGTTGGAAGTCCATGCTCCGCCGGCAGGTATGTTTTTACTCCTTTAAAGTTTTTACACAGGGTAATTTAAGTTTCCCTACAAATCTAGGAACCAAATGAATGGTGCGAGCGCTTCTTCAAGGAAGCTCCCCCCCCACCCTCAGGCAGGGGGAGCTTCCTTGAAGAAGGGTAAGCTATCCTGTGTCCATACTAGTAGCTTAAGTAACTAGGTGTTTAGTCCCTGACTTAATTCAGTATGCGCCTACTTAATCAAGTACGGAGGCAAGGCCACGGGCCAAAATACAAAAGAACATGAACGCCCTGTTGGCTCGGTGTCAAGGCAGTGGTGTTGCCAATTGACCGTGACAAGTTGGAGGCCCTTCTGAAGCCTGAACCCGATGAGGCCGGAGACCGGTGATGAAAACTGCTTAGGTGAAGACCAAAGGTGAAATGTGAAAGACACAGTTCAACTTCCTGCTTCAATATGCTCATACTAATCCTTTGTTGTGTGCAAGCATTTCAGTATGATTGTGGCAAAGAGTCTTCCTTCCTTGAGGCTCCAGCTGAATCAGTGCTGAACCAGACCGTTGCAAGCGAAGGCCAAGTGGTGGGAGCCACCCTTCCACCCTCCTTCCCACATCAGAGGCCTCCCCTGTCGCAGAGATCGCTCTTTTGGTTTGAAAGAACACCCATGTGAGGCGAAGTGGAAATTATTGAGGAGAGGTTGGCTGATCCTGATGATGAGGTGCTGCAATCAGCGCTTGTTTTCTTTTCTTCCTCCTGTGTGTGGATGAGTTCTTTTTTTTTTTCTAAGAGGCTCCAGGTCCAGGTGCTATGTTTGCTTTCAGCTATTCTTGTGTAACGCTTACTGCCTCCATGTCGAAGCTCTCGAGGTCGAGGAGAAGGCTGAAACACCTCCTTTGCCCACGCTGCCTTCCTCTGCCCTATGGCGACAATGGGACAAAGCAGGCGAACGATCAAGCCATCTTGAACAGTCGAGATGTTGTTATTGGAATCCCCACATTCACTGTTTGCTTCCCGGCCGCTTTCGCGGCAGAATTAGATGAACTAAGGCTGTGGCGAGGTTTTTTGTTTCTCCAACAGCGAAGCTTAGGGGGTCTTCAGCCATCGTAGTAGAGACTTCGCAGGTTCTGGTCCAGCAGAGCAAGTTCCGGAGGGGGGTTCCGGAGCAAGTTCCGGAGCAGGTTCCGGAGCAATTTCCAGAGCAAGTTTTGGAGGGTTCCAAAGCGAGTTCATGCAGGTGCCGCAGCAGGCTCTGGAGGAGGTTGCAGAGGAGGTTCCAGGGTTTCTGGAGCAGGTTCTGATGGACGTTCCGGAGCAACTTCCGGAGCACTTTGCGGATACGCTGTGTCTATCTTCTGACCCGCTGCATTGCCAATATGCTGACATGACTTGTGTTGTCACGCTGGGATGCTCGTGTGTGTCAGCATGTTATCATGCCTGCGCATTGGCATGGGTCACCCCAACGTGTCGGCATGCTTAAGTGGTACTGTTTTCACGCTGAGATGCTGCAGTCGGGTCATGTTGATGTGCTCGCGTGGCAGGTTGAAAAGGTTCACACTTCTGAAGACAGCACTTTTGGGCAAAAAACGCGACACTTGTTGGTGAACTTGCGATGGTGCCATTGCCCAGCAGTTAACCTAGCAGGCTGTAAACAGTGTCCAGCAGTTCACATAGCAGGCTGATTTTGATGCCAGTTGTTCGGGGCTGTTGGTTTGTTGTTTCTCCCACCGTTTTGGACCTCGACCCTAATGAAATCCAGCTGGTCCATTGTACGCTTGTGAGTCTGAACATGTTTATCCGGGATCCATCTAGAAAACACCAAAACCGTAGAAAACACCAAATACGAAACAGGGGTTTCTAAGCGCCCCAAAAGCCTTGAACCACAACCTCGCCTTGATTTGGTTTGGAGGCACTGGACGAATCACTCGCCAAGCCTTTGAGGAGATTGAAATCGGTGTGTGCTGAGGGTGATGGTACTGCACAGCGAAAACACGCGGAGGGGTTGTCATGGCACTGGATTTGGTTCGTTTCCTCTCCACATATCATATGAATGGCCACAGGTCAAGGACTAATCAGACTTGGGGGAAGGTTCATTTCATTCATTTTGGGGGGGTCCCCAACGACGAGTCTTAGGTGCCACGCCCCAATAGTCTCAATCCCGTTTCTCCGTGAAAGACCCAAAAACCAGGATCCTGAAGGAGGCTTGTTGGCCATCCGCCTCAGAATGGAAGAAAGTGGGTGCCAATCATGCAAAGCCACGAAACAGATTGAGAGCAGCAGGTTGGTCCAGTTGGGAGGATCAGAGTGTGTATATATTGTATAATACATATATACATATATGCAATTATACAATATAAAGTATGGTATATGATGTATATTTAATATTTCTATTTCTTTTGTGCGTTCAGTTTTTGGGCCCCACACTTTTGGATGACGTGTTTGCCACATCCCGCGGCTGAGGTTTGGATCTTAGCCAGACTCAAACTCTTTCACCGTGGCCAACGCCCGTTTCCATGTGGAGACCTTAGCATCATTCATGGATGCATGCTGATCCGGTGTGATCCGGTGCATGATGCATCACTGGATTGGATTGGAAACATGATGATTCAGACTCGTACCAATCTTGTTTAACTGTTTACAGGTCGAATGTTATAGTAATTCATCATAATTTCATCCTTCCAAGAAATGACACCAGAGCGGATCTAGATCGAGGTTGACATGTTTTGCACTGTATATGACAGGGCCGTTTTCCTGCAATTGAAACGCCCCAACTGTGGCCTCTTTACATCCTGTGTCAAGCGATTGGTTCGCTTCGAGTTCGATTCTTTCACGACATTGAGTAGGCATGAGTAGGCTGCACAGACTTGGTTGCTATTCTCGCTTAGCGTTTGAGAATCAAGAGGACGATGCTGAACTTGCATACGGAACCCATTCCCAGAGCTTTCTCGGAGTTGCAGGTTACTTTGTAGGTTCAGCAAATTGGTCATACAAGCCCTGCAGACCCATTCATTGTGTCAGGCTTGGCAGCTGCTGCAAGTTTGGAAGCGCTGGGCAAGTTTGGAAGCTCATGCAGACCAAACCAAATCGGAAGAGACTCAAACCAAGTCCATGGAGCTGGCATATATGTATCTACATTGAGATGGTTTCAGAGGTGAATGTATAGGTAAATATATGTAGATATGCCATACATGGAGTGTTTGGGATTGTTTGGGACAGGTTTTTTGCTGAACTGTCTATCCCCCGGTTCATGGCTAGTCCTGCGCCCTGGGTGCTGGGCATGTTCGACTGCACCGCACCAGGAATTCTTTCAAATTTCAACTGTCGCTGGCAGGTGGTTTGACTTCTGGGATTGGAGTCAGGCACGGTTCCGGTGGATAGTCAGGTGTATAACACGCCATGGGGCTGGCATATTGACCTGGCTACATTGGTGTGGTTGACCCAGGGTCACTGTAAAGTAAATCTTCTAGTCCCATGGAGCGTTTGGGTCTGTTGATCGCCATGTTTCTCCAGTACGCTATAAACACAGTTCCAAATTCCAAAGAAGCTTTTTGCGATGCCTCTATACCTCGCCACAGTTTGCAAGAAGCTTTTGACTCGCACCGCATGACTTGCGCGCGCGACAACACGACTCGCGCTCGCGACCGCACGGGACAGGTGGGCTTCTTGACCCGTGGTCAAATCACACGTGCGATTGCTCGTGAGTTCGAAGGTCGGGCGGTCGGGTGTTCCGGTCGGATGTTTTTTTTCTTGAGAGCTGTGGCATAAAACTGTGAGCAAGCATCCCTATCGCGCTACGTGATATGAAAACATGGGGCGCATTAAGATGTGTTAAGATTCGATCAAACGTTCCATTCAACAGTCTGTGTATCAGCAACAGCGGAATTTGCGGCGTTGGCTGATCTCAGGAAGGCTCCCAGACTTGAAATGCCTGGATTTGGTGCAAGAAATTTGGAGGAAGACCACAGAGGCGAGGCCTGCAGCCAGCGTCCATTCTCAGTCCTTACGGTGTCCGAGGTCTGATTTCGGGTGGAGACAGGGTCCGGGGGAGATGGTGATGGAGAGCGACTCTTTTCTACACGCCCCGCAAGATGTTGGATGGATCGAAGGAAAAAGGCTTCTCCAGAACTCCAGAAAAAGCTTCTAGTAGCTACTTGTTCCTAGTAGTAAGGCCAGGAGCCCCTGTTCGTAGCGTCCTTGCTCCGTTCGAGTCGCGATGCCCAGAGAATCAGAGTGACCAGAGATTCGAGTCTCCGAGCACCCAGGAAGCCCTGGCAAAGCCAGTAACTCCTCGATCGAGAGTCCAAGCACCCAGGAAGCAAAACGCGAACACGTGGCACCTGAAGACTTCGCCACGTTTTCTTAAGCCAACCACAACCGGACACAAACCTGTTGGATCTCGAGCTGAATTTCACCTCGCATGCTGAATTTGCAAGTTTCAGCATATCCCAAGTCAGGGCTGAATGTTGATGGATTGTTTGGCATCGTTGTGTTTTTCCTCAGGTTGTCACTCCAAGCCATGTGCCCGATGAAGAGCCAGACAGTCCGAAGTCAGGACTTCCCCATGGGTCTTCTATCGTCGGCACGTCGACGGGGGGGGGGGTCTTGAGGCGATCTTGGCGGATGGTTCGGTGATTCATTTGAGAGTTGATCACTCTCCCTCTCTCTCTCTCTGATCTAATTATGGGCCGGGTGTATCTTAATAGATCTTCTTAGGGAGACAACCAACCATACCCAACCAAATGTTTTTTTTTGTGTGTGTTTATCCAATTTTCCTGCTTCCAGCGGGGTCTTTGGAGGTCTCCCTATATATTTATATAAGATAAGAGAGAGAGAGAGAGAGAGAGACACACACAGAGAGATCCGTTGTGCGCGAAGAATAGCAATTCTGAAGGAATTTTGATCAACCCAACGATTTTGCAGGGATTTAGATGAGGAATTTCTTGGCCGGGAATGGACATTAGACATGTGTCATCCGTCGTCGTCGATGATCGTCGCGCAGGACAGAAGAATCGAGACCATCTTGCTCAAGCGCATGCAGATCCATGGAACTTGAGAGAAGGTGAGGCTCAATGCATCTCAATTTCCTCTGCATGAATGCGTCGATTCCTTATGCTGCACATTGCAATATATTGCAGCATGAAACTGATGGGTCGGACATGTTAGATCCCTAAATTGGTGGCGTTTCAGGATATTGCGTGTCTTCAAGGATATTGGATATACGATATGTTTTGGCACATCTTGAAACTATTCGGTGCCTTCTCATTTGTCGCAGCTCCGAGATCAATCAAACCACCCGAGTGTACAGCTTCTTCATCAATACACACTGTCACTCAGATCCGTTCTCGCACAACACCCCTGTTGACGTGTCGGTGACGTGTCCGGTCGCGTGACGTCCGGTCTCTCCACCGGGTCTGCCGGTCGCCATGGCGGATTTGTCGAAGTGCTACTTGCAGAACCTGGGCGACTCCGAGCGTGGCAAGCTGTCCGAGCTGCGTGGCCAGCTGCCACAGTTGATCCAACGAGCCAAGGAGCAGTCGGAGGAGGCGAAGGCGATGAAGACGCTGAGCATTTGGGGAGTGGAGCTGGAGAAGGAGACTGAAGCTTCGGATATTGTACCTGATCATGATTTTCTCATGATTTTGAGAAACATACTATGACATACAGTACAGTACTCGTTGTTTGTTATGAAACGTTTTGGGGCGAAGAACGTTGAACTTTGTTGCCCGCTTCGTAAAAAGAAGGCTTTTTGAGACGCAGCTGTGCTTTGCAGCTCAATGACACGTTGAAGTCAGGTACTCCTGAAATACATTCGAGCTGAAGAGCTTGATGTGGCGAAGGCCGCTGAGCGAATCGTTGAGACCTTGGTTTTTCGTGCCGACTGTCAGATCGATGCATTGAAGGATGCAGAGCTCCCAAAGTGTTACCAGGGTCATGATGTCATCAGTGGCTATGACGTGGAAGGGAGGCCGGTGATGATCAGCCGATTTGGGAAGATGAACTTGGAAGAAGTCTTTGGTGACGTGGAGGCTTTTGTGAGATATCGAGCAAAGCTGATGGAAATGGCCATCTCCAAACTGTCTTTCAAGAAAGGAGAACCTGAAGATTTAACTCAGGTCCATGACTACTCAGGAGTTCCCCTGCTGTTCCAAACTTCTCAGGTCAAGGGTGCAGTCTCTGCAGTGACCAAAGTCTTTGCTGAGCACTATCCCGAGACCAAGGGTGTCACGATTTTTGTGAACTTCCCAAACGCCTTTGCCTCAATGTGGAAAGCCTTTTCAGTCTTCATCCCCGAGCGGACCCTGAAGAAGTTTCAGATTCTCGGTGAGAGGGATCAGGAACAGCTCTTCAAATTCATAGCACCAGAAGTAGTTCCTGAGGCCATTGGTGGCATGCTTGGAACCAATGGACTTTCTGGGCCCTGCAAATCTCTCACAGTAAGAGCTCGTTGCACAGAGGAAGTGCCTTTGATGAAAGTCTCCAAACCTTGCTCCATTGAATGGGAGCTACGCGTTTGCTATTGGGATATCTCCTACGAGCTCCACTTCATTGCAGAAGGTTCCAACGCAGGTTATGCGGGTTCAGGTTCCGAGCCAGAACTGGTGGCCAAGTCGGAAGGGATGCTGGAGGCCACAGCCGGAGTGGTCAGTGGAGTCTATGAGGCCAAAGTACCTGGCGAGCTCAAGTGCAAGTTCATTAACAATGGGGCATGGTTCAAGTCTCGCTTGTGCCTTGCTCGTGCTGAGGAGAAAAAGATGAAAAAGCTTTTCGATTGAGATCAGCTGATGTTGGACTGTAAAGCAGTTCACGATGCATCACCTGAGAGCCCAATTTGTGCCTCGACATGCGCCGCCTCCACCTCTTGAAAATGAGGTGAGGGGATTGGGTCTCTCTACCTCTCTGTCTCTCTGCATATTATACTATTTATATATATATATATACTTATTAGTAATACAAATATAATCTTATAATTATAATACCATTGGCCTGTTCTTGCATTGTTTGACTGTAAATGAATATGGTTTGGGCAGAACTTCCAGGATTGATCTGATGGTCTCAACGCCATCTCCCTTGAGACCAATCCGAAGGTGCATACGACGTGCAGACGTTGGTGTGCAGAGGTTTGTCAGACGCAAAACCGTACAGATCACCGACTGGGCTCCAGCAGCCATTAGACCATGCGGGAAAAAAAAAGACGACGAAGGAAAAGTGGCACATGATGCGATATATTTGCTTAAGTCGAACTTCCATGATCACAGAGGCGCATAGCGGAGCCTGAAAAAAAGCATTTTTGAATTTGAGATTCCTCTATTGCGCAGTGGCTCCAATTGCTTCACTTTGCATGAAGGTATTTGTTCCAGAGGAGACTTCCTTGAAGGAGGCAGGGTTCTGGTAGCAGTCAGTCAGGCACAGTTCATCCACCTAAAAGTTGGCAACACCCAGAAGATTCACTTGAATTCCTCCTGACAGCAGTTCCCTAACTTAAGGATTTTCTGTCAGAAGGCAGGAATTTCCAGTGATTTCGAAGGATATACAGTACATTATAATTTGTATTAATATTATAGCTACAGAAGGAAGGACACTCAAAAAGAGGTTCGCCCTGGACTCCCGCCCTGTCCGCCCTGTAGCACTGTCTTCACCAGGCTTGGGCTTCACTTTGCGTGTGAAACTTCTAGAGGCCACGGGGGTCGGTCGAGAGGCTCCGGTCCCGGTCGCCAAGGGGCAGTGCTAAGAGGCTAGAGTGCGCCCGGCCCGGTGCGCCACGGGGGAGCCGAGGAGTTTCTGGGAGTTGACGTGTCTCCCTGGTTTCACACAACTCGTGGTCTTCCGTGGTCGCGTGGAGGGGAGTTTCAGGGGTGGGATTTCAGGATGAGCAGGTATAGTGAACTCCACGTGCTCGTGGTTTCACCCATGTGGAAGCCGGGAGACCGGGGAATCCACCCACACGATGAGATCGACGGGAGCTGCTGCGAGGAACCGTTTGAACATGCAAAGAATTTAACACATCCAGCAGTCACATGTCGGGGTGCCTAATGGAGGATAGGGTGGCCATTATCCACTCACTTAGGGACTAAACACCACCCCTTTGTGACTCCTGGATTACAAAAACGGTGCTTTGACCTGCAGCAATCCACTGGACTCTTGGAACTCTGCAGTGGATGATTCTCGTCTTTTGGGGGGGTATTTAATTTTGAAGTCGGAAAACACACCGCCACGCTGCCGCCATTTGTATTGGGAAGTAAGCGTTTTTTAGAGGATGGCACTAGTATAAGTCACCTACCAGGTCCTTTTGGTTTCATTTATATAGACCCCCAGTCATAGATAGGGGCGTTCGTGTTGATCCCCATGTTATTGTTGGTGAAACGCCGTGCAATGCTATCTATGACTGGGGACCCCGAAGGGTTTCGTGTAAGAGTGAGTGCCGCTTGGCTGGCAGGGAAGTTGCAGGGGGATCACTATACGCAGTTTAGGTTTGTCCTATTAATACCTGCAACAGCCGGTAAACAAGAACATCACTACTTTTGGACCAGGCCTCTACTAACCATCATCATCCACTGATACAGGTAATAGGATAGACCCAACCAATATGACCACTCCTGACATGACCACTCCAATATGACCACTCCCAACCAACGATGGTTCCATTAAAGACCCAATATGACCACTCCCAACCAATATAGACCCAAACGATAGTTCCATTTGGTGCCCCCCCAATCGAACCGACCTCTCCCGCCCCACAGGCGACGGCCGAACGATCTGCGGCCGGCCGCCATCGGAAGACGCCCGGGGGCACCGGGGGTGTAACAAAGAAGTCATTGACTCACGTTGTTCATCGTTGTCCCATGATTTGATATAATTGTGTGGAAGAAGTCAGTATTTGGAGAAGCGTGTCCAGGATTTGATTTGTTTTTTTGGGGTTCGGCAGGCAGAAGAAGGTGTTTTGGGAGTTTGGGCGCCGGAGTGGCGTATCATGTCAGAATCTAGGCCGGGTAGTTCAAAAGTAGGTTTTTGCATTCGGCATTTAGTGTGGATTCGTTTGAAATCATGGCACGCAACTGAAAGGTGCAAGCAGGGATGACCGCTTCGAGTCTCGATTCTTGCTTATTTCAGCCTCATGGTTGTGGAATGGTGTTCATGTTTGACCCTAGCCTAGGTCGAAAGAGATGCACAGCATGTTCAGCTTCGAAGAAGCTTTAGTTGGCCTCTCAGTCACTCTGCGCGGACTCTGCGCGGACTCTTCGCTGTGGAGGTCGCTGTCGGGTGTTGCTGACAGCCTGAGAGGGCGCAGCTGAGGTGGCAGCCGCTGGATCTGGATCGACTGGAACCAGGCCAATGCTTGGAGAACTTGGAGTATTGAGACGTGTAAGATGGTGGGGTGAACCTGGCCCCCTACAAAAGGGCTATGATGAAGTTGATAACAATGATGGTGAGCTTGCTCATGCTGGTGGAACCGCTGGAGCTGCTGGCACTGGTCGTTCTGAAATCTAATTCCTCAGCATCATTTCCATCAGCATTTGACATCCAACACTTCAGTATAACATATCAAATTAATCCTATCACGACCCACTTGCCTAAAGGTGGAACTTTCTTGCATTTTCTTGCCAGCATCATCCTCATTGCACCTACCTTTCTTGGTGGCTTCTTAGAAGGACTGGTTCCGAACCACCTCTCATGGCCCATCGAAGCAGTCGCCACTGAAGATTGTCCTCAAGACTTGTGCGCCAAGAGACTGCTCGCACCGGTCCACCATCCGAAACCCACCAATCCTGACGGCTCCCGTCGATCACCGCCTCCTCACCCGAATCCACCGCACCCTTCGGTGGCACCAGGCTTTTCCAGAGCCTCACGCAGTGCGCCAACAAACGGCTGGCGGCCGGGACGCGCAGCGGCTGCGGGTCGCAACCGCGAGTCGCGCCTCCTGTGCCGCGGTGTGAAGACCGTTTCCTCGGTGACTGGTCGTTGATCCAAGCAAGAACCAATTTTTGGAGGAAGGATTGGTCTCTAAAAGGAGAGCTTCTAAGCCATCCGTCTCAATCAGTTGAGCAAGGTCAAAAACCTCGTGATTAGATATCGTTCGATATCGTCAGATGTTTTAGTAAAAGTCAGGGGTTGCTGGACTTGGACATCTCAGATATTTGTTTCATCCACTCGCTCCAACACCGGCACTCGCTCCACTCGCTCCTCACCCCAACACAGAAACACAGCTCCTCGCGGTTCGCGCAGGGCGAGCCGGAACCGCTGATCAATGTCCGCTCGGGAACCGAGCCGCGGTCTGGAACAAAACGCTTCACCAAAAAAGAGAAGCAGTTCATGAGTTCTGGAAGTTCATGAGATTGGTGACACAGTGAGTCTGTCTCCCAGACTGCCGGAGTCGTGGCGGAATCTAGCCCTACACCGACTGCTTAGTACCTCCGAAGGTATGACTGGACCCTCCTGGCACCCACCCCAGTCCCACCTTCTCAGAAGGTACTTGGAGGCCTAGGGTAGAAGACATCTTTGTACATGTTCGTAATTGGACCCATCGAACTTCATAAAACCCCGCCCAGGCCCTCACTGATTGGTCAAGATGCCAGTCGGACCGCACCGACCGCGGCCTTCTTAGGCCTATCTCAAAGTGCGTTGTCAGTGGATGCAGCTTGTTTGGCCCCCCAAGCGGTTCGGTGTGCAGATGAATACGTCTCAGATATTCTGAGGTAACCGCACCTTGTATATATTAACTGACGGACAGACATGGAAGAGCAAAATGGCCAATTGGACACTATATATTCCTTCACCCGCAGGATGCCCTTTTGTTCACTTCGTCTAATTTCACCAGCTTGTTCTTTCCTTTTTCGCAAAGCATTTCAGTTTGTCACGAAAGCTAGCATGCTAGCTGAGTTCTTCTTTGCTTTAGCAATGTTGTGGTGGGAGGGGCTGCGTGCCTTAAAGATTGATATATCAAGCTAACCCCCCCCCCGCGGTTCAACTCCCAGCTGCGCCGTGTAGGGGGTTGGTTGAACGTGTGAACGTGGTTGGTTGGGTGTAAACGGTGGCTTGGTGTAAAGGGTGCTGCTGCTGCTGCCGCTCTGCTGCTTGCTGCTGCTGTTTGCTGCTGCCGCTGGTTGCCGCTTTTGTAGCTGCTGCTTTGCTACTTGTTGCGGCTTGGTGCTGCTGCTGCTGCTGTTGCTGACGACGCCGCTGCTACTGCTGCTTGCTGCTTGCTGCTGCTGTTTGCTGCTTGCTGCCGGTGGTGCTTGCTGCCGGTGGTGCTGCTGCTGCTGCTGCGGCTTGATGCTGCGCTGCTGCTGCGTGGTGCTGCTGGCTGGCTGCTGGTTGGTGGTTGCTGCTGGCTGCTGCTGCTGCTGGCTGCTGCTTGCTGCATAGGACTTGTACTTCACCGTTACAAGTTGTTTACCCCTATTTCCAGCACAAGGCATGCATAAGCGGGTGGTAAATTTACCCCCCAGGCTTGCTATAACCATACACCGGCTATTTCCTCAAGACACTCTATTCTTGATACCTTTTACCAGTGCTTATCCTACACTACGGACGCCCTAGTGTATGCACAGTCCTTGTGATGCTTACCCCTCGTTCCGGCTCAAGGCATACATAAGCGGGGGGTAAATTTACCCCCCAGATTTGCAATAACCATAAGCCGGCTATTTCCTCAAGACACTCTACTCCTTATACCTTTTACCAGTGCTTCTCCTACACTACGGACGCCCTAGTGTATGCACAGTCCTTGTGATGCCAGATATGCTTACCCCTCTTTCCAGCACAAGGCATACATAAGCGGGGGGTAAATTTACCCCCCAGATTTGCAATAACCATACACCGGCTATTTCCTCAAGACACTCTATTCCATATACCTTTTACCCGTGCTTCTCCTACACTACGGACGCCCTAGTGTATGTACAGTCCGTATGATGTCAGAAATGCTTACCCCTCTTTCCGACTCAAGGCATACAAAAGCGGAGGGTAAATTTACCCCCCAGATTTGCCGATCACGCATCTTCGTGCTTGCCAACGAGTGCACCCGGGTTGTTCCAATGTACCCTTCCCAGTCAGCGATGTCACATTTACATTCTTTAGCGCAAAGTATGTGCATAGCAACCTTCCTCCCAAAACATGTAATTAATCCCTACATGCTTTGCCGACTATGTAACTAGTACATCCGGTGCGATTCGGCTAGCTTTCGACCTCTCCCCCTGGCCTCAAGTATACAAGCTGAGCGCTTCTTTGTCGGATCATCATGTCGTAGCATTGTTCCATTGAACCAAAAGCATGGATTGCTCCAAGCTACGCATCTGTCTCAGGCAACATTTGCTCTCAGTGAGAGGGCCTGATAGTAGGCATCTACCGGTGCACCGGGCAGCCTGACGACCAGGACGAGCACATTGCGTCGCAGTCTGCGGCGTGGAAGACCCACTGGGCAGACACCAGGACTTCGCCCCGCCTTTTTTTTCAGGAAGACGACTGGGTCGGATCGGTCGGATGATGTCGAATGGATGGACTGTGAAGCCATGTTGATATGTTATTTGGGTCGGTGGAGACCAGTTATTTGTTGGATTTGTTGGGGGCAGGGATGAAGCACTTCCAACCATCATTTGGGGGTTCTTGATTTCGATCCATCCCTTTCTAGTGGCCACCAGAGCTCTCCATATTGAAGTACATAGTAGTGACGATTGGAGCTGATGCGGGAAGAGCCGCTCAAGGCGTGTATTTTTTCCTTCCCAGTCAGCTCATCGCTCGTCTGGCGGACTCAAAAAAGAGCGACATCGCTCGAGAGCATTCGACATGGGCGGAGCATTCGACCACGGCAGACCAGTGCTGCTGAACCCCTTCCTTCGAAGGAACAGCAGATTGGCTCAACCTGCTCCGATTCAGCTCCTTCCAAAGGCACCTGAAGAGGGTCGCAGTATGTCACCGTTGCTTCGGACATTGCCAAGCTACAGCTTCACCTGCACCTCATTGGACTCGTCACAATCGCCATCTACCTCCGACCGGGTAGCCCCCCGCGGGGGTCCGTACGATCGCCATGGTCACGCGCCGGCGCGGAACGTTACAGGCCGGGCCGGGCCTCGTGGGGTGCGCAGATGCGGAACGACAGCATGCGAATTCCACCGGCATGTGGTGCAGGAACAGGACGAAAAGAACATCGAAACGAACTCAGTCTTGTTGAATCATGGAACTCCAAGGGTGCCCTTGTGGAGGATTTGAACGTAAACCCTCGATGCAATTGACCTGCTTGTTGAGGACCTTGCACATGAATCGGACGAAGCTTCTGCCGCTGCCCCAAGATATGATCCTCCGTCCTCGAACTAAGGCATCAAGGCATTGTGTGCACCAGAGCTGATCGTAATTCCAGAAGTTTCTGACTGGTTGATTCAGCATAGCTTTGGCTCACATCACGAAGATGTTTAAGCATGGCACAGCATGGCTATAGCTCCCAGAAACAGACCACAGTTCTTAGCTGACGTGTGCTTGTACAAACAAAAAAAAGTTTGATGTCCTCATCTCCTCAATCACAGAGTTTTCCTGGTTCTCAGTGTAGGAGAACAAACAACTCTGCTCCGGTGACCAGCTTTTGCTGGGTCTCAAAGAAGTAACCCGGATGTATCTGGTGACCCGAAGAATGCTGCGATGGCTCCACATCTCACCACTGAATGGCGGATGGACCTCCACCACAGTTTCGTCAGTTTCGGTGAGTGCAGGCCGCAGGGCTGTCACCGAAAACAGCCTCGCATGCTGTCACCCAAAACGAGCCACAGAGATCGACCTGGAAAGACCAACAGATCCACCGGTGGTGCCGTGACGACACGAGCTGAGACCTGGACCTGTTTTGGTGGTCAAACACCTGTTTTCGCGGCCCAGAAACACAGGCGTATCGGTTGTCCCGGCAGATCCTGGACCAAGCAAGTGGTTGGGACTCGTGGAAGTCTCCGTGGAGACTATCGGACTATACATTTCTAGTGGTACTCTCCACCCTGTAGTGACGTGGATCTTCATGGGTCTTCCAAAATCGAAAAGGCCATGCCATCCACTTCCATGTTAGTTCCAGGGAGTGTATCCATTTGCTTTTGGTTGAGGCTGGGGGTTTGAAACCCAGCTGCCCGTATTGCCCGACCATCTGCCAGAGTCGCCCAGGAACACCAGGACTGTTGGGAAGGCGAGGGTAGGGTCGGCCAGTCCGGTCCAGTTCGTTGCAGCAGTTGCAGGATGGGTAGATGAGATGGGTAGTTTGATGCACAAGACTCAGAACATCCTTTGCTCATACAAGCTCCATTGCATGTGTTTGTTTCTTTTAAAGAACAGCAAGCGAGAACATCATGTTCTTGGCAAAGCCGCAAAGCTCCGCAACGACGGAGCATATGGCCCACATGGCCCACGTCACGGCCCAGTAGAATCTTTGGGCAAATTCGACTTCTTTTTGGCACCTTTCTCCTTGAGCTGTTTGTGTTTCCTTGAGCTGTTTGTGTTGAATGCTTGCTGACATCTATCTCCATCTACTTGACTGCGAACAGTGGAAACCTGTCTTTTGACCTCAGTTTTGCTTTGGGCAGTTGTGGTGTTGTTTTGCTGATACTTTCGATAAAGGAGGTTTTCCTAGTCACCTGCCAAAGGGCGATTTTTTTTGAGAAATCTACTTGTCTCTATTGTTTCCTAATGTTTCCTAAAATCACTGGCTTTGTGCCTATCTCTTTCAGAAAGCACACTCAAAGGTTTGGCTATGGTTTCTTGCTCATTTGCGGCCTATCTGATATGAAGTGTCTATCTCAGGGAAGTGTGGATGTAGTGTTTTCCTGAGGGTAACCATTGTTGTTTTCAAAGCAGAAGGTAGATTAAGGTTGAGGTCATGAAGTTATGAGATTGACAGCCGCTGCCCATGTGCATTGTTCGAAGGCGCGTTTCTGTATAGTTTCTGTCTCTGTCCCGAATCGCTGCTTCCTGCCCCTTTGGCCAGGTGTCTCAGTCCCCAAAGTGATGGATCTGAAGCATATTCGCCCCCCCCCCACCCCCCACACACCCACACACACACAGTCAGCCAGGTGCGGTCATTAGCCGATTCAGAAACCAACCGATCAGGCAACTACGATTCAGAAACCAAAACAGCCGATTCAGAAGCTACGATTCAGAAGCCAAAATGGCCGATTCAGCAACTACGATTCAGAAACAAAAACAGTCCGATTCAGAAACCAAATGGTCCGATTCAGGAACCAAATGAGCCGATTCAGAAACCAAACGGGCCGATTCAGAAACCAAAGCAGCCGATTCAGAAACTCAAGTAAGAATTAGTTTGTCAACAGCATATGGCTGAACAGAGTGGAGGGTAGGAGGAGTGTGGGGCGGGGGGGAATCATGGCCAAGATAATAACGTTCCATGTGGATGCAAAGGGCTTTTACATTCATTCAAATAAGAATTCGTGGCGGACGGCAGGAGGAGTGTGGGGTGGGGGGTGGGGGGAATCATGGCCAAGATAATAACGTTTCTCCTGTTGCTTCGCGGAGAGATTTTGCATCGTGGCACTACCACCTATTACTACTACTACTACTACTCCTACTACTCCTCCTCCTACTACTACTACTGCTACTAGTACTACTACCCGGGTCATCAGTTTCTTCTTTTGGAAATGTTTTTGGTTTTGGTTTTCTGGTAATTTTGGTTACCGAATCAGCGGTTTTGGTTACCGAATCATAGTTACCGAATCAGACTGTTTGGTTACCGAATCAGACGTCGACCGCCAGGTGCCAACGAGGCAACCAGCAGCTCTTTGCAGAGCTTTGTGAAGTGAGGGACCCCAGCAGGGTAGAACGGTACAACTGATGATCGACAGGAAATAAAAGGGGGATGCTTGAGTATGATTTTTGGAGATGATTGTGTTATAGAACAATCTCTGCTGGTGAAGGGTTGAGGGGGGGGTTGGAGTAGGTCTATATATTTTGTCCACGCTGTCTGTAAATGGGGGTTGGCCCTGAACATCAAATTGTTCAAGAAAAAGGGATTGGCACCCGTTTTTTTTGCAGGGAAAACTTGCCGACACGGCCATTTGTTTGAGCCCACTTTGTCAAGTGAGCCTTCCAAAAAAGAATCCCGGCGATGGTGTTTCCAATTTGTGTCCAAAAAACACAAAACTCCATCCAAACCAAAAATGAACAAATGCACAAAGCTTGCGTCCCAATGATTTTACTAAACAACTTCGCTTGATTCGAAGAGGGTGGGGAAATAGAGAAGGCTCAGGAACTGAAAGGGCCCAGTAAACCAGCAAGTTCAGCAAACAAAATCACCTAAGCCCATCCAATCCATCCATCCTGCTTGAGGAGAAAAATACGCATTGCAGTTTTTGAGATCTTGATCTTGTGGCAACTTGCGGTTGTCTTGCAATGCTTGGCCACCTTCAAAAGATTTGCGAAATCATCAGTTCATGTTACACGTTGTTTACATTGGCTACCACAAGATCTATTTTGAGAGGTGATATTCTTTTTTTGCACTTGGCTTCCTAATGATTTGGTATATTTTGCTTCGAAGCCTTGGCTACTCTGGTTCTACGTGGCTCCATCCACTTCTTTGCGTTAAACTCGAGAACGAGACCAGACCAACCCGACCGTCGCTCGACGTCGAGCCACGTCAACTCGGTCACTCGATCCGTCCTTTTTGCCGGTTGGGACGTTTGGATCATCTACATCCGATGAATCCGAAAAAAACCGCATCCACATTTGCACCTCCAAAGAAGCAACCATGTTGGGATATGGCTCAGAGGGGGGGGTTGTGCAGTCGACCGGGATCCACACAGCAAAGAATGAGGGTTCCAAAGTCTCGAGATTGAATTCATAATAGAAACTCACATGCCGTGATCCCTAAGATATAGAATAGAAACAGTTCCCAAATGTGTCCAATCCATTTAGAGAGGGGCCTCTTGCTTTTCCATTTCGCTCCCATTGATCCCAAAGCCACGAACGCTGGACGCTGGTGGTAAGCACTCTCAGGAGCTTGGCCAATCCGCAGGCAACGCGGAAACGGGTGTGGCCAGGTTGAACACGCCCTTTCGATCCGGTTACGATCAGATGATGATGCTATGATAGTCTCATATCGGAGATATAGATCAGACGTTGTTGCTTTCATTTCGATGTTCATGTTATGGCAGATGCCACCGCCCCACAGCTTCCATGAAGTCTTCATGTTTGAAACTGTTTTTGTTCCTTGTGGAGAAAAGCCAGGCACTGCAATGAAGCCTGGCCCCAATGGGCCCCATGGATCGACTGACAGAACCCTCACCGCATTCGCATCGATCGCGCCAGCGCTCGACGGCCTTGGTCATCGCGCTGAGCTTCATGGCCGTCCGGGACTCGGACTCGGCTGAGCCGGTCGAGCTGGAAAGCCCAACAACCAGAAATGAATGGATGTTTCCACCAACAACCACTTGCTATTAGCAAGGATCTCAAGCTGGCGCCAGAACTTGGAAGAACCATTTATTTCTGGTTGGGACTGGGGTTCCAGGAAGTTCTCTTGGGTTTTGTCAGGTGATGTCAGGCATATCGTTTGGGCATCATCAAACACATATGTCAGCAGAACTTCTGACACCGAGTAAGCCTTTGTTCGGTCCCTCTCGATGCTTTGTTAACCCTCGAAGCTTCTCTTCTCAGCGGCTGGTGCGACACAAAAGGCGCTTCGTTTCTGGTGCGGATCGCGAGGTGGGCGTTCAAGCTTGGGAAGAGGAAGTGCTCCTGAGCCGAATGCTTTTATTCCTTGGTGTGCTGCTGATTCCTGCAGCGGTGGGGTCCGCCTCCCAGAAGGGTGGAGGAAGTGGTTGGATTTCGTTCCAAAGGGCTGGTTTGAAGAGCCTAAGTGCCTAAGTGAGCCGGATAATTGGAACCTCTTCAACTCCTCTAGATCTCTCTGGGAACAGTGGTCGATTCAATTGGGGCCTCCCACTGCCTCATTGGGTTGTTGGATGTCAATGATTCAACTTGGATACACGATACATTGCATATGACTAAATGTTTTTAAATAAACCTGGATCACTGCTTCACTGCTTCAACCCTTCTGCAGGAGCCCTTTGTCACCAACTCGGTGGAAAGCCCTGGTTTGATTTCCACATATTTCCACCATTTTGGGTGCTTGGTTGAGATGGTCCACACCCACATCACGGATGAGATGGTCCAAACTTCTCATCCGCCTTTGGACCAGTGTTTGGAATTCTCATGTCTTAGGGAAGCTGACCCATGTCCAAGCTGACATATGGATGCACATTATATTATAGTTATAAGGCGATTTGGGTATTGGGCCATCAATCACAACGACCGCTGAACCGAGGCAACCCTCAGCAGCTGCTGAGGTCTTGGAAGTCGCGGATCTCAGCGAAGTGGCCAGGACAAGTGGCCAAACAAGGAAAACATATGAAAAGAACAACATTCCAGGGCCCACAAGAGGTGGTTCATGAAGGGCCATCATTAGACACCCCTTTGGGGTCCCGCACCGCACCTACCCCTCAGTTTCCATCCACATTGCCTGCCTATCTTGATGTCGACTGGTGGTTTTGCTTTCGCGCACTCAGAACGAGAAGGTTGGAGAGGACGGGAACGGACGAAATGACATTCTGGAAACCATGGACGACCGGCGCGTTTATATATAGACCTCCAAATCCATGTACAGTATCTGTATTTTCCATCTAACAACCACCCGAACTGGGTGGTGCTTATAAACGCGTTGTGTCAGGTGAGCCTGAGCCTTTTGCTTGGTTTGAACATGTGTTTTGATGTCCCTGTCCTTGGAGGACGCAGCCAAAGCTTGCTGAGGCGCCCTGCATGTCAATTTGCACAGATCAGTACACACACAAACCTAAGCGCCTAGCCTGGAGTCTGCAGAAGGTGCACTGAGACGTGGCACTGAGCTGCGATCCTTTGCGTTTCTCCCAGGTCCCACCTGCGCTGACGATGGAGTTGGACTTAGTGAGGGTCCCAGTCTCCTTCCCAGTCGCTCCTTGTTCATGTGGAGAAACCGAGGAAACGCCACCATGCCCACCGGTTTGACCAGGAGTTGCGAAAAAGACGCTGGTCTTGAGTCTTGGTTGCTCATGTGAAACCAAGAGAGAAACGTGTGGTAGCTAATATCCCTTTGGCACACTACAGTATTGGGGTTCACCTGGTTCTTTCTTTTTGCCAGGTTTTCAGAGTGTTCCTGATCCACATCCATGGTCCATGGTCCATTTCATGCTGTGGCGGTTCATCTTGGCTTGAATGATGCGAAATCGAGCTGATGGCCCATGGCCCAGGTGTTTGTTGAAGACACGTTTCACTTGTGCAGTGTGGCTGGAACGGCCGTTCAGCCAAATAGCAAAAATGTAACCTTCCAGGATCACCCCAAGGATCCCAAGGTATGCTTTGTCCAAATGCCTGGTCGCTTCTTCCCAGCAGCTGGACTGGCGTCGGTTCGGTTTTTTTTTTTTTCCGATATACTTTTAACCCTATCACCCTACACCTCCAAGTACCTGCTCAGAAGGTCTTTGGACCCTCCAAACCCACCCCAAACACCTTCTCAGAAGGTACTTGGAGGCCTAGGGTCAGATCAATTCATCAATTTCGATATTTATCACCCTAGGCTGTTTCTGCCGATTCTACGTCGGAGAATCCCACTCAAGGACAGAAAACGGGTTTGGCCCGAACTGGACGACCCACGACAGACGACCCCTTTGACTCCAATTCGAAGCATGAAGATGGTGCACAGGACTCGCCTCGCTGTGTTTTTTTCCTTTTGCCTTTTGGACGCCACGACTCGCCGCTATGGTTTTTCCATGGGGCAACCCCCTCATGAGCTGGAGTTGGCGGCAGGATGCGGCAGGGTGGCCTGCATGGTCAAGCGTCGAAGATGATTGGGACCAGATTCACTTGCAGCCTGTGGTCCATGATCCATGAATCCTGCAGTTTTCTCAAAGTGCTGTACTTGAGCTGCCTACTCAGTGTCAAAGTGTCATCCAACCTGTAACATGTCCTATGCACATACCCAAACCTCTCAGCAGCATGACAAACAGCGACAATATTATATATATATCTCTTCCTTGTTGCCATGCCACTCTTTTGCCATGGACATGCGCACCACAGGTTCTCCAGTGCATTCCGGCTCTGGAAACCTCTCGCAAGAGAGGAGTCTTGGAATTGGCCACCAGACTGGCAGTGCCACCCGCGCTGGAGCGAAAGATCCATTGCCTAGACCCTTGAAAGGTGTGAGGCCTGGCTTCGTCATTCCGGACGAAAGCCGTTTCAATGCTTGGGCTACCACCATAAGGAACTGCTACGTTGAAGAAGGTTTTCCTGAAGAAGTTCACTTAAACTTTAGAACGTCTCGAAAACTTTCGCCAAGTCCAATCACTTGGTGCTCGGTGACAAAGATGTGGCACTGCCAAGTGGGAGCAGAGCTTGTGGTATCATTGACTCCAACACCACGAGAGCTTAACACTGGAAGTTTTACCTTATCCCTTTCAAGTGCAGCGGATGGCGGGACTTCAGGTCAAGAATCACAACTCAATCTGCAAAAAGACTCGGACTCGGATGTTTCTTCTTGCACGTGGACTGCACGATGGACTGGCCAGCTCGACTTTCATGCTCGCTGGGTGGACGGATCACCCGAACGAGGGCGAGCATCGTTGGGGACGAAGCGAAACACACGAGTCTTTGCCAAAGCTGCCCGTCTTTGCGTGCATCCCAAATGGCACGAGGCCGAGGCTTCCTTCTGCGAATTGCGGATCGAGAGCACCGGGCACACCGAAGCGGAGGAAGTTGGGGAATCGAGAGCAAGAGGGAGCAGGGCTTGGTGGGTACTTTGTCAGCTTCAGCTTCGCAGTTCTGTATCCATTCTGCGGTGCCCCAGCTCGGTGGAAGCCACGGAGGTCACAGGGCCAAGCTTCGATGGGGTTGGACCTGACACCAGTCGCTGGAAGGTGTCAGTCTCTGGTCTTGAAGTGGTGTCCCTCAAGAGTGTGGTGGATATCAACAGAGGGATCATCAGCTTCCGTGTGCAAGTGCAAGCTCTGCCGGCTTCAGCCGCTGAAGCGGCTCAGACCCCGACCGCATTTCTCACCATCATGGAGAGATCCAGCTGTCTTCATGTGAAGTCTTGTCCAAGTCCCATTCCCACACTCCCAGCACCTCCCGAGCTTCAGCTGAGCCGGACCTCCCGGTACCCGGCGGGCTCGCCGGCTGAGCCGGTCACCCCAGCCCGGACGCTGCGACCGTTGCGCAGGTGCTTGGGAGAGCAGGAAGATGTTGGAGGCCAGAGACTTGAGAGCCCCAAACAGCGTCAGATCCGAGCTCCAGCCATGGGTCCGCTTCAGAGCCTCATGTCCCGTCCGGACGATGAGGCGAAGAAAGAGCAGGGCAGTGCGTCGTCAAGTCCGTCGAGTTCAAGGAAGATACAGGAAAGAGGTCTCCTTGGACTAGACGAAGGAAAGCCCAGTGATGGGAAAACTCGAGAAACTACCCAGCTGGCGAAGAGTGGAATTCCAAAAGATGATGTGCCTGAGTCACTGGCGGCCCAACTTAAGCCACTCTCAGCTTGGCCAGAGCAAGTCGAGAAAACTAGTTCCCCCAAGCCTTGGCTGGAACAACATCACACCGACCTGTCTGCAAGGAGATACATGCCTACAGAGCTCTTGCGCCATAGTGGCTGGAGCAAGAAGAAGAAATCCAAGAGCAAGAGCCCAAAGAAGAACAGAGATCGTGCCGAGGCAAGATCATGCTGGTAATTATATACAACAGTCATCATAGTCATCTACACTCTCTGGAACTGACATGGAAGTGGACAAAGGCCCTTAGGAAGACTCTTGTCCTCTACAAATATTACAAATACACTGTAAATACACATTTAAATCCTTCTTATCCACTTCCATGTTCGTTCCAGGGAGTGCGTCTCTTTATGTCTCTTTATCTCTATCGCTGCGTCCATCCTTCGTCCACACCGACACCAGCAGGTCGAGGCCAATCACGGCCGTCCGGGTACCGTCCGATCGCTCCAAAGGAGCGGTGGGCGACCGGTTGGAGGTTCGAAGAACGAGTTGGAAAAAGGATGGGATGGGCGGGAAGCAGGCGAGCTGGTCAGACCGTTGCATGCCAGGAGACCTGCCAGGTCAATGAGTGGCGATTAGAGATCGGAAAAGATGGATTCATGGAGTTCCAGCGGTTCCGGCATAATTATCTTAATTGCCATTCGGCACACGGAAATCTAGAGCGTTGAGCACCTCAAGTCAACTGCACATTGATGTGCTTTTGGCTTAGAGCAGGCGGACTTGGGTTTTTCATGATCATGAAAGGTGAGGTCAAAATATCATCAAACGACTTGAAACGTCGTTCCCGTATCCCCAACATGGATGGACGGTGCGAGGCAGCAAGGCTTCACCAACCTCGAAGAAACATCGACCAACGCCGGAGACAGAAAGCGACCAACCACAGCTTGAGCGGAACCACAGCAAGCGCCAAACCGTAAAGCGCCTCCCGTCTGGCCAATTGGATGGCGATGGAGGGCGAAAAGGCCTGGTTGGCGAGAAGGATGTGTGGAATTGTTTGGTGTGTGGGCCGGTGTGGGCATGTGGCCCTTGTTTGCGAGACCTGTTTGCAAGACCACTCAGTACATATCCCTCAGGCAACCTGACATAGACGTGTGGATCACCATGGGTGCTTCGTGTCAGATTTCCCACACAGGCTACGGTTGGAGGACAACTGGAAGACATACAGTCGAAGGAAGCATTGG
Source organism: Durusdinium trenchii (assembly GCA_963970005.1). Classification (NCBI taxonomy): domain Eukaryota; class Dinophyceae; order Suessiales; family Symbiodiniaceae; genus Durusdinium; species Durusdinium trenchii. The sequence goes on from CAXAMN010003313.1 coordinate 150,588, forward strand.
TTGGAGGATCGCTCCTTCTTGTCTCAACCCCTTTGTAGCCACCTTTTTTTATGCCTTTCTTATGCGTGTATGAAATATAATTCATTAGGGTCTGTAACTCATGTAACTATTCCAGTGCCACAGAGGGTCAGGGCAAGGCAGCTGGTCACTTCTTCGTTTGGCCAGCTCTCCCTTGCCGGAGTCACCAGGTCAAGCGCCCGCGCCCGTTCCGTTTGTAAGCGGCTTCAGGTCGTGAATGTGTGGGAAGAGAGGATCTTGGAGGCGAGGCCGCCGAGCAGAGAGAGGTGGATGTGCTCCAGAACCTGCGGATGTGCTGGAACACAAGGAGTTTGGGTGTATCGGTTCATATTGTTTCAATGGGTTTCCAAGAGAAGACCCATTTGTGGAATGTTCTACAGGCTAGCAGATGCTGAGCTGTTGTCGGAAGGTCATCGCAGAAGAGGCACGAGCAAAAATTGCCGCAGACCCAGCACGCACATCTGCCTTTGAATCTGAGATTTCTTTTCGGGTGGGCCCAAGAATATCTAGGTCTAGTTTGATTGCGCCTCCGTGTCTCCTTATTTATTTATTTGTCCCTCAATCACCTGAAAAAAGCTTTGCTCGATTTTGCTCGTCAAACACGTATCTCACCGTTGGAAACTAAGATTGAAGCAACTCAACAGTGGATTTTTCCAGTGGAACCTGTTTCACCATTTCAATGTTTTCTGCACCCCCTTCCTGTCGCTGAGAAAGAAGAGATCGAAGTGCGGGCGCAAGAGGCTTGTGAGGAGGCAGGGGGTTTGTTTTTATCTTCGATTTTTCTGCCACGGGCTTTGCTGATGAACTCACCCAGACCATCCAAGGGGCTGGACCCCATGAAAATGAGAATGAGCCCAATGTAAGCAACTATTCCAGTCTGATGGATGGACTCAGTCCCAAAGAGACCAAAAAAGCGTCCTCTTCGAATGGGGGAAACGACCTAAACGACGTCCGCTTCCCTGCCATGTGCGGGGTTATAGAGACCACGGAGTCAAAGCTGTCAGAGCTCCGTCAGGTTGACTATTTGGTCGCTTCCGCCTTGCGGCATTTGCCTCCCGAGATACGGGCCATCCGGCAAAATCGCAGAAACAGCATTTCAGACAAGAGATGACAAGAGAAATAACATGAAACAACGTTGTTGAGTAGTTTCTCAAGTTATTCAAGACACGCAACGGTGCAAGAGGTGTTGTTCCATGCGCAAGGCGCAAGGATCTGTCCGCTTTCGATGTAACACCACCACATCATGTTCTTTTTTCCATGTCCTCCTTCCAAGCAGAAAGCAAAAACACCGCCATCCCCGTATCACATCCATCCCACCTGTTTCCCAATAGCTCGAGCTAGTGTGGAACAGAACATGGAACGAACTCCTCGTCGAAGTTCGTTCCCACGGTGCCAGAGGTGCGGTCGAGTCGGGGGCACCCGGGCCGAGCCGACCCAGGCCATGCCTGCACGATCCGTGATCCAATTGCTGGATGGAGAGCCCATCCAGGCGCAGTACTGAATTGCTGAGTACTGAGGACCAAGCATGAAGTACAGTGAAATACAGTGATCTTAAAGGCAAGCATCAAGCCCCAGACTCTAGGTCTCCAGACCAAATCGCTTGTATCATGAATCATGTTGCATGCTTTTAATTTTTTGCTACCTAGTTGCGGACTCTGACTATATGGAATATGCGACGAGCATCGACAAGCCTGTGGACCTACGGTAGCAGTTTGTGTTCCCCTCAAATGGTCGATCTGATCACGAAGAAGTTGATGTTCGGAATCTCAAAGAGGCTCAATTTCACTGTATATATATATATATATACGTGATTATCATTGGATATATTGGATTGTATACATTGAGATATATCTCACATTTCATTGGATTGTATATATCCTAGATTATCCCACACTATTGGGACTGCAAGATATGCCGCCCCATCAACCCTTTTTCAATCGCCCCAACTGATCGGCAAATATGCCAGTCCCATAGAGTGTTTGGGTATTGGATCATGAAGAATGAAGACTAGGAGCAAGAAGCTACTCGTACTAGGAACAAAGCGCATTGCTACTAGGAGCAAGGACGCTACTAGTACCTCCTGGCTTTACTACTAGGAACACTAGTACCATCCTTGCAGTGGCTCAAGACGTTGAACTGATCCAAGAGTCGATTCATGGGGATCCACCCAGCAAGCAGTTTCCCAGAATTCAGTTCCCGCCTATGGGCTCTTAGATTGAAAGTCTTTGAGAACGTTGGGCCTAGTCAAAGGTGAACCATTTTTATCAGGGCGTCTCGCCGTTTCCCTCTCCGCATTGGCATGGTCCTATTTTCAAGAATGAAGAAGTTCCAAGCCCTAGGTTGTTGCGCTCAATTGTTTTGGTGATGAGTTCTGAAGCAACGTCTTGAAGTCATGAAACGAGCAAGGCATCTTTGTTTCCAGAACTCATCGCAATGTTGTTTCTATTGGAACACGTCTCCAGGTGCAGGGCTCCAAAGACGCGGTTTTTCCCCTCTTCCGGAGTCGTTTCCTCACCTACCAGAGATTCACAGCACCTCTCGCCAAGGCAGCCCCTGCAGCTTCCTCAGCAGCATCCTCCTCCAATGCACCAGCTTCTGCCACAACAGCACTGCCATGTCCTCAGAGCCAAAGCACTGCCGCCTTCTGCACGGTGGTGGACATGAGCTGGAACCGCACCGGGAGGGTTGGGTGGAAGCTATTTTGGGTGGTAAACACACCGAGGATTTTGGCAGCAAGATGCAAGAAATCTCAAGAAATCATCAAATCATCTCTTAGACACCTCTTTTTTTCCCAATTCCACACCCACACATCCTACAGTACCCCTATGTAACGAACTCGTTCCTGTCCTGGTAGTAGTGACTGCTAGTGGTAGACCATGGTATATACCATCATAGACCGTCCATGGGAAGCGGCCTTCGACTGGATCTTGAACAAAACCATACACTCGATGTATGGAATATGTGCCGCCCCATTGACCCCCTGGCACCACCCCTGGCCTGATCGGCATGTCCCATGGAGCGCACGTACTTGACCACCGCGTCGTCTCGAGGCCTCCCTCGCGCGTGGCGGATCTTCGGAGGCTCTTCGACCGCCACCGTCCAGGTCCAGGCACTATCCGGGCGGGTACAGGCGGTCTGACACGGTTGGTGTGGAGAGCAATGGAGATTATGGCAATCAAAGACATGTCGTGATTTAATTGGGGTGTATCAGGTGAATTGGATTTACCACTGAAAAGCCCAGCTATGTTTTTTCTGGCTTGGCAGGCAGAAAGAGCGCTAAGAGCCTGGAGTAGTACGTATACTATATAGTACTGTACTCTGTGTTTCTCCATGTTTTATTCCCTTTTTTCCAACCCTGTTGGCTTCGGACAATAGAGATCGTGCCCTTCTTCCTAAGAGGTTGATCAACCCATTTTTGAAGACGGACACTGTTTTCAGGTGCTTGTCCAGTGAGATGATGGCCTCTAATGATTCAAGTGCTTGACACTGCTGACACCGGCTGACCAATGCTGCTTTGACGCTAGACAGAGCTTTCGGCTGCACCTCTTGTCAATGCTCCAAATTCGTTGAATTTGTGCAAAGTCCAATGCAAGACTCTTTGGCGGCGTAAAAAGACAGGTGTTGCTATTTTGTTGACAACCTACTTACTTTGGGAAAGAAGAGAGTGATAGATCTCACTGCAAGGCTAGATGAAAGGGCTAGATGTGTTTGTCACAGACAGTTGAAGCTGGACGACTGTCACAAACATCACATGGACGACTGTCCACATGGACGACAAGCAAACGCTTTTGGCTGTGCCCGGTGTGGTGTGTCAAACAGTTGATGAGGTACACGCGGAAAAACGGCTGTGGCGCTTTTTCGCTGCCGAGTGGCTAAGATGCTCCAGGTAGTGCAAAACGGCACGTTCGACCAAACGGAACCGGTACGGTTGAAATAGCCTTCAGAACTGCGTTTCATCTTCATATATCTTCATCAAATCCTTGGAAATGCGATGAACCGCGTCTTTCTTTGAGTTTCGGGTTTAGGATGGTTTAGGGTTTGGGTCTCTTCAAACGCATCTATTGGAAGGAACAGAAGCGGCCAACTCCAAGCACGACATCGACACACCGTCGGTGGGTCCGATCTCGCCACAGAAGACGACGTCGGTCCATCGGTCTCGCCACAGAAACCATGGCATGTACATAGCTTCATGGAGGAGGACCAAGTGAGCGTTTCAGACACTTGGCCTGCAGAGCTGAAGTTGAAGACAGTTGTGCAAAGTTGATGGAGCTTGGTGCATCTTGTTTGGCCAACAAAACGCCAGATCTGGGTTTCCAGGCTTCAGTGAAGACTCTGCCTTTGGCACCTTCCTGCACGGCACCTTCTTCAATTCGTTCTGCGGGCGCAGGCCCAAGTGAGCTCCCCTTATTGTCAATTAAGTGTGTGTGTGTTCACCGCATTTTTCGACTCCCAAACGAAGAACCGTTCAGAACCAAGCCAAACAAACTATAACCCACCACCAAGGCGCACGAAAACTTCTGCCATGCTGTGGTATGTCCCATTGCTTTCACCGAACACATGTGGCAGCTTTTGATCGTGGTTCCCGCAGCCAAGACCACTCCGTGCGCTCATGGCAGAGTGGGCACGAGGCGCAGGACTCGGGCGAGGTTTTTGCGGCCACGTGGACTTAGTGTCGCAGGTCTTGGTCAAATAATCAGAAAGGCGGTAGGCTTTGCATTCGTCACTGCTATAGATCTTATCAGTACAAGACCAGTACCAGAGAAGAATTGCGCCACTATATACCAGAAAAGGCAGTATCACATCACCACACATCAAGGATATTCCGGGAAACCTCAGAATTGTTTATAAGTTTCACCAAATATCTATCTACCCCCGGTTCTGCAGTGTTTTAGGGGGTACCGAACGAACGGAGGTGTTTTTTTGGGGGTGCTCAGAACATCCGCTCGCTTGAGAAACTCAGGTTTACCTCCTGGTTGATTACTACTAGTGAGTCACTAGTGGAAGGACGCTACTAGGTGGAGGCCATTGCTAGGTTGGAGGCCATTGCCACTAGGAACAAGAAGCTACGAACGGAACAAGGGCTACGAAGGGCATCGCTCGGAGCAACACTTTCCGATTCAGGCCCTGGAGCCCGATGCGAATTTGCCTTCCAGTGTGGTAGCAGCTGCAGCTGCTTTACTCACAGCCGCCCGTGGGGGACTTACAGCCGAATCCATGGGGGTTTCCTCTGACGCCGGGCAAAGGTGCCGAGAAGCCCTCGATGTTTCTGAGAGGTTCCCCTAGGTACTTAAGACCAAGCTAACAGAGGTTGAAGAACCCTATAGGCTATTCCATAGGTACCCTGGTAGGGTGCTATAAGGTCACGTAACCTTTGTTGGAGATTTTGACACTTGACATGTCTATATAACTTATTCTTTCCATGTGATCTATATATGCACGGCGCCCCGCGTCTTCCTCAGGCGTGGCCAGCGTCACCCCCACTGCCGGGAGCTTGATTCGAAAGATTCATCAGCTTAGTGAGCCCAAACGACATAGACAAGTAAAAAGGCGCATCGGGCACCGTAGAACATATGATTCAACGTGACAAATGTTCATGCAGTAAGCGGCAATTGCAATTGTATTTCTTGCAAAGGTCTTTTTTGCACCGAATACACTCATGACGCATGTAATTGATTGTAATTGCATAGTTAATCAAATAACCAATGAAAACGAGCTCCCTTCTGTACATGTCATTTTCCTTCCAAGATGTTCAACACTCGTTGGAACTGCAAGGCCGAGAGCATTGCCAGCTTTGTCCAGAGCTATGTCCATGTATGACAGACTTCGCTATGTCCATCTTCAACCCTTTGCTTGTCTTGTCTTAGATATATCAACAAGATTACTAGATATACTTGAATCAGACATTGACACCTGTCCTATTCCAAAGAGGAGTCCTACTTCCCCTTGGCACGTGTTGTTTTCCAAAGCCCAACGGGACCCGCGGATGTGTCCAGGGACGGCACGTGCCGGTCATGCCTGTGCTACACACTGGGGAGCTCACTGTCTGACGGCCCGGAAATCCGTGCGTCTCTGGCGAGATGAAGGAGGAAGATAAAGGACCTACATCATGTATGATATGTCATATGTCATACTACGTATAGCTTCGGTGAAACCTACCTCAGAGGTCGATGTAGAGGTAAATACTCCATCATTTCGAGTGTTTGGGCATCATCATGGAAGTGGTTCTAGAATCGGGGGGGACCACTCCACTTCTTGTGTTGATCCTTTGCCTGGAAACTTGCAGAAGGACCACTTGCACCACTGGATTTCACACCCTTGTGACCAGGGGTCAGAGGACTGCCCTGTGGTGTTCCACACCGAAGACGCCCGACTCAGAAGCCAGCCACGACGACGCGACGCTTGGGGTGTCGCCATGAACATCCCCAATCAACACTCGGGCCCTATGCCTGCATGGTGTCCCTACAGTGGGCCATCAGAGCGCAAGCATGCGCGCTTGCCCGCGACCCCCCAGTCGTCGTCGGTGCCGCCATCCGGACCCCATTCTGTCGGAGAGACATCTCTGGGTAGTGCCATTCTGATCCGTCCTTCTCTAAGTGGGGTGTAAGTGGACCATCTCTGGTAGTGCCATCTCTAGTGGGGTGTAAACCATCTCTGGTAGTGCCATTCTGTCCTGCTCTCGTAAGTGTAAGTGGGGTGCACGATGGTGAACCAGCACTGCCCAGTGTCCCGCCTACACCGTCCCATTTGGGGGTCCCTTCCTCGGACCGGCGGGAACCGGCGGTAAGACCCGCGGGAACGGCGTTCAGGTGTGCCACTCTGGAGAAATTGCAGCTCCCTTGAACGATGAGGTGCTGCATTCATCTCGCCGCAGTGGGAAGTGCTCCAAAAATGGCTCGCACTCAGCACTAGCCTGGTGCGTTCGCCACCTAGCAGTCAGTTTGAGAACCGAAACCAACGGACGGATCGTCCGCCAGAAGCAGTTGTTGTTACGGTTTGTTGGAATATGCTTTGCACATCTTTGCACATAGAAACACACCAAAAGACCGCAATGAGTCAATGAGGTCTGCTGGTTCAAAGGCTGTCAGGGGTCAAACGACCAACGAAGTTAGTGGCCTTTATTAGACCTTTGCTGGGGTTGTGCGAGAGCCTCACTCTTAATTACTCGTTTATCGCTTGGGAGGTTGAGCGAAGCATTTCCGAGCTTCAGGATATCGTCAAGGCACAGCGCAAAAGAATCAAGTGGAACGAAAAGTCGTCAGCCCAGTAGTTGCAAGTGTTTCTTTTCTTAATGTTTTTTTGTTTGTATTTAATTTTGGGAGTTTCCGTGTCTCGTTTGACTTTGACTTGTGTCACCATGCACTCTTGGACATGATGCACTTTTCGTGTCGGCAGGCTTGTCGTGGGCCAAGCCAGCCCGCACCAATCAGATGGGGGAACCCCCCCCCCCCCCTTTTTAAAAGCCCCCCCCCCCCCCCCCCCCATCCCCCCCCCCCCCCCTTTGAAATCCTTAATCCTGCCCTATTTCCAGAGAGAGGATTTAAGGCCTAATTAGACTTTAATTCCTGGAGCTCACTAAATGTGAGGAAACGGAGGTTGCTTGGAGACTTCAATCATGAAGACTGAATCCACCATCAGTCATTGGTGGTCCTGGGGTTGATTTTTCCTATTTGGCCTAAGTCTACAAAAACAACATTAAGGCTGCGTTAAGGAATTAAGGCTGAATTAAGGCTGCATTAAG
>CAXAMN010003313.1:158353-171809 GCA_963970005.1 Durusdinium trenchii
TTAAGGCTGAATTAAGGCTGCGTTAAGGAATTAAGGCTGAATTAAGGAATTGAGGCTGAATTAAGGCTGCATTGTGGCTGAATTACCGATTTAATGTGAAATTTGCAAGGAATTAAGGCTGCAAACAAGGTATTACGGGTAGGAACTAGGCCGGAATTAGACCTGATTCAAGCTTAAATCAGCCTTAATTCCCCAATCCATGTGTTTTTTTAATCTTCCAGAATTAGACCCGATTCAAGCTTAAATCAGCCTTAATTCCTTAATCCAGGCTTATTTTCTTGTTCTTTTGCATTAAGGCCTTATTCAGGCCTTATTAAGGCCTTATTTACTTTTTCTTCAAATCGCCAAAAGGGGGGGGGAGGTCATGGGGGGGGTGGGTTAAGCATCTATGACATTGTCCAATTCCCAGACACTCCATGTATGCCATGTTTGCCTACATTGCGGTGGTATGACACATAATATGGTATATTCATATTACATTTATATATTCCATACATGGAGTGTTTGGGATTTGTTTGGATGATAGAACAATGACTCCAACACAGACCTTCTGGGTGACACGCAGGAGATTGATCTTATGTTCGTCCAAGATTGCAGAAACCAGTCTAGCTAAGCAAGCAGCTAGCAGCTAGCTCTAGTTTTTCTGCTTCCTGGCAACAGGTGGCGACTAGGATCTACTGAGCATTGTAGGCATGACTCGTTCCAAAGAAGACTCGAACCGCAGGCAGGCTATCCTTTGCAGCAATCTCAGAATCAGATCCTTATATAGCAAGAGTTGGACTCAAGCTGAGCTGCTGTCATTGTCCATGTGATGATTTGGACATGTGACAATCTGTGACAGCTATATAGGAATTATTGGTCATGTGTCAGAGTTTATTGCTTTGTTTCTTTGACTTAGCAAACCGCTAGGTCACATGACTCTACGTCTGGGGCTTTCTTGTTCAGTGATCAGGTGGCCATGCATATATAGATCTTCAAGCACAACAAGCTCACATGCATGTTTAACAATGGGGTTGCACAAGTCATGTAGGGTAGGCAGGCTTGGCAGAGTTCAAACTGGCAGCAAGGAGTACAATCATGAATGAAGCCGAGCACAGCTGCGTCGATTAATTAATGTATATGAGCAGTTCACCTCGTTCGCAGCAATCACAGAGTTAGACTGTGTTTCATTGCGCGTAGCAGTTGCAGCTTCCGCCAGAGGCAGGATACGGAGTAAGATCGGGCGAATAGGGCGAATAGCAGCGAACTGCATGGTCCATCGCGCCACTCTCTGTTTCAGCGGCCTGACATGGGCCTGGTGGATCCAGACATGAACAGACAAGACATCCTTGCTACTAGTAGCTTCTTGTTTTTAGTAGCCATGGCCTCCAACCTACTTGCGATGGCCTCCAAATAGCGTCCTTGTGACTAGTAGCCTCTTGAGGCTTTAAACATTTTTTGGAAGCTTCTTTTGCTACATGTTCTGTGTTTTGTCACATTGCTCCGGTGTCATCCTGTTTCTTCCCAGGGCCGCCCCTGGGTGATTGCCGACACATGAGTCAAGTCCAGGCCTTGGGGATTGGGCAGATGACTTGGGGCAGATTGACTTACGGCAGAATCGAGGTGCTACTCATCAGTATATGCAACGATCATGGAAGTGAAACCTAATTGATTGACGAACTTCCCCCTATGCAAACGAGTTTTTTTTGCATTTCCATTCATGTCGGTTGTCGGCGAATTTGGAGTCTTCAGACAAGGTAGCGTAGCAGCTTGGAGCTACTAGTAGTAAAACTAGTAGTGGCCTCCAACCTAATAGTGATGGCTTCCAACCTAATGGTGATGGCCTCCAACCTAGGAGCGGTGGCCTCCAACCTACTAGCGATGGCCTCCAGCCTAGTAGCAAGGGCCTCCAACTTGGTAGCAACGGCCTCCAACCTAATAGCGACGGCCTCCAGCCTAGTAGCGATGGCCTCCAGCCTAGTAGCGAGGGCCTCCAACTTAGTAGCGATGGCCTCCAACCTACTAGCGATGGCCTCCAACTTAGTAGCAATGATGGCCTTCAACCTAATAGCGATGGCCTCCAACCTTGTAGCGATGGCCTCCAACTTAGTCGTGATGGCCTCCAACCTAATAGCCATGGCCTCCAACCTAATAGCCATGGCCTCCAACCTAGTAGCGATGGTCGCGATGGCCTCCAACCTAATAGCGATGGCCTCCAGCTTAGTAGCGATGGCCTCCAACCTAATAGCGATGGCCTCCAGCCTGATAGCTTCTAGCTGCTAGCTACAAGTAGCTTCTGGTTCCTAGTAGTAATGCCACTGGTAGGACCATCCCCGACCGATGCGCCTCGCCTGACGGATGCGCTCCGCGGTTTGAGGAGCGGTTTTCACGATGAGCGAGCGCCCGGTGGCGAGGACAGGTATACCGCGAGAACACCGTTGTTTTGCACTTTTTTTTGTTTCATAAATAAAGTAATTTACAAAATACAGCTCATGTGTAACTCATAATATGAATACGTTTGTAGTTTTAGCATGTCTTTAGCTCCCTGACAGCGTGGTGGATCAGTGTATGTTTGTAACTGTTTGTATGATATGCTTTGCATGTTTGTTGGTTTGCATATAAAAAATATGTGATTGTTTGTTTGTTTTGAGCAGCTGATAGCATATGAATGTGAGATTGCATGCGTTTGTGGCTCCTGCTGCGTTTGGGCCAGAAGGATTTCACCATAATTACTTCAACGTGCTTCTCCCCACGGTACACCCGTTACCGTGGTTCTCATGGCTCTTTCTTGTAGAGCTCTCACACCAGTGGGAGCCAGTCCCATTGATCTGGAAAATCATGTGAAGTATGAGTCAAAAGAAGGAACCGAGTCCATGAGCCAACCCCACCTAGCTGGCGGGAAGAAGGTAGCGATCGTCCTGGCTACAACGCTGTTGCTTCTAATTATCCTCCCTCTCATAGAGCTGGACGCGAAGCATCCAGATGCATCCAAAGGCCTGGCTGTGTTACTGGTCACGGCTCTCTTCTGGGTGACTGAAACCATGCCGCTATCGGTATCCAGTTTGCTGCCCATGGCCTTGTACCCTTTGTTTGGGATTGTGAAAGCATCCAGTCTTGCTCCATACTATTTCAGTGGGGTCTCCTTTCTCTTCATCGCGGGCTTTTTCTTGGGCCTTGCCATCGAACGGTGGAACTTGCACACGCGGTTTGTGTATTTCATGCTTTCGAAGGTGAGAGGTTCCAGGGTTGAAGTCTACATGGCGGCCTTCATGATAGCAACATGGCTGCTGAGCATGTGGATTTCAAATACTGCCACCATGTTGTGCATTTTGCCCATGGTGAAGAGCTTTCAGGAGTCGATCGACAATTCTCGCGTCAAAAGTGGCATGCTCTTGGCCATTGGCTATGCAGCGACCATCGGAGGATTGGCAACACCAGTGGGGACTCCAACCAACGGAATCTTCATGAAACTTTTTCAGGACTTTTGGCAAGAAGACTTTTCCTTCGCAAGCTTTTGCCTCATCGCTTTGCCTCTCTCAGCCGCATTGCTGGTGGCCGCCTATTTGATGGCATGTACAGCGTTTGTTTGGACCAGCTCTGAAAACGTCCGAGTGGATGCGGATGCATTTCTTCGAGAAAAGATGGGCAAGGTCTCCTTTGAAGAAATCGTGGTGATGTTGGATTTACTATGTTTGATGCTGGTCTGGTTTACAGCTTCTCGCATTGACCGATTCCCCGGTTGGAAGCATTCACTGGACTTGACTGAGCTCAATAGCGGCTCGATTGGCTTGGTGTTGACGCTCCCACTCTTCGTCGTGCCTTGCGGCCGGTGGCTACCATCCATGGTCAGGAAGTGGTTGGGAGAAGATCGCTGCCAATCGATTTGCAAAGGCCAGCGGCCCAATTACATTCTGGATTGGGAAAGTGCCACTTGGCTCAATTCAACCGAAGCTTGCAGCTCTTGTTTTTGAAAGGCTCACATGTCTGATGCACAGCTGAGGTGAAGAAAGACTTTAGTTGGGAGATCCTCTTTGTCTTCGGTGGGGGCTCCTTGATCGCCCATGGCACCGTCGCATGTGGCCTTGCTGACCTTATAGCCCAAAGCCTCGAACGTCTCGGCATCAACGAATTCCTCTTTGTCATGCTCTTGTTGACAGTGGTCGCTTTCATTACAGAGGTGGTCTCAAACATGTCCACCTTAAACATCTTCGGGCCCATCGTCGTGACCGCTGCCAGCCATATGGGCTACAATCCGGTACAGCTCTTGCTGGGCGTGTCCTTTGCCGCATCCTTTGCATTCATGTTGCCCATGGCCGGGGGTCCCAACATGGTGGTCTACTCCACCGGCCGCGTCTCCGTGAGCCGGATGGCTCGCTTCGGCCCCTGGGACGGACCGATAAACGCCGGAGGAGGGACGCACCAGCCGTGGTTGCCGTGGCATGGGACGTGGTTGGGTGGGCGGTGAATTTTCTGAACTCTGGATGATGTGTCTTAAGAATTATAAGAATTCTGGTGTGTTTTCTTTTTTTGGGACGTGGTTCTTTTTGGAAGGGAGTACAGTGACAAATGCAAATGGACTAATTACTCTGAGACTGACTGGTTATCGAAGGGTGCTTAGTTGTCAAGAAGCCGTGCCATGTCCATTCAAAAGACCCTGGACCTTCCCTATTCATAGGTCTGCGGTCTGCATTTGCTTCGCTGGCTTCCCACGTGTCCATGCCTTAAATTTGCCGGTCCTTAAATTTGCTGGTTGTGAGAAATCGCCACGGCAAAGGCCTCGCGTTGAATGTGGTGGCGATTTTGACTGGAAGCATCTACATCACATTTTTGCTCCCATCGTTGTTGGAGTGGACGGGAACCTTCAACGTGGGGGAACCTTCAAGTCCGTCTTCACCGAGCTGAAAGCTTTGGCCTAAGCAGGCCTCCAGCGATGCTTAATTGAACAGCGTTTTAAAGAGGCTCCAGGAAATGCTGAGCCTGGCATGGCAAAGCCCTGCAGGTTTAATTAAAACATATTAAAACGGCAGAAGCCCGATCTTATACAGTCTAATACAAGGCTTTGATGATGTGGGTATAGCTCAAGAATGGCCAGAACAGTTGAAGACTGGCCAAACCTGTGCCCCCAAACGGTGGCAATTGTGTTGAGCCAAACCTATGTCACGGAAGGCAATGATTGTTCGTAAAGATATGGCAAGACATTGCCTGTAGACTCTTCAGCACCAGGGGCTTTTTGGGGTCTACCCCAGGAATATGCCTCGCGTGGAAAGGAAGAGGATGGAAGACGAAAAGGATGATTGCTCAGTGATGTTGCTACCAACAGAATTTATTATTGCACAGATTGCATCGTGGTCAAAACTGTGGCAGTTGCATTTGTTGATCACCTGAGGTGTACATGGAGTGTACAATAGTGTACATGTTGAGTGCAAGGTGAATGTTTTGAATATTGTGACAGGCATCCCGAATTGCCAGCCACCGCTCTTGAGTCCTCGTCCCCTCAGCCGAGGCAACGGGTTGAGCAATCTAGGTTAATAATTCATAATAATTCATCCTTCAGCTCCATCATTGACTGCACAAGTGACTCAGTTGTGCTCTTGACGACCGCCCGTGCAAAACATGGGTCTGACTTGATTTGGGGGATTGGTGGATTTTGGAGGCTCCAACGACTGAGTTTGCTTCGGTCGTTGGAGCATCAACTCACCGACCCTTGGAAGGTCCTCGCGCAACACCACGTCCGTGCAAGTGGTCGTGCGCTTCCGGCTGGGGAACCTGCCGAACACCCAACAAGTCGAAGGATGTGGCCGAAAGCACCGATGTCCGTGCTTTCGGGGGGGCAACGCATGGGCAAACCATGCGTGAACCTGCATTCAAGAGTTGGGGGTAGATCTGTGGGTCGGTTTTCCTGGTTTATATGTTTGGTAGTTGTTAAATTTTGAATGGTTTTAATCTTACAATGTAAATGAACGTTGGGATCTTTGTGGAGTTGAATACCGTGCACGTCTTTCGCTTGGCGATTTGCTGATTGAATGGCTTGGAGCCTCAACAGAAACGGAATTTGGTCACTGTTTCCTTGATCTCTTTTCGTTTCGACTCAAAAAAAGCATTCGCCGTCAGATGTGCTAGAACCCATGTTCTACTTGTTCTCGTAAAAATCTCTAAGCTAAACTTCAAAGCCACAGAATCCTTTGAGCTCGAACTTTGTGAGGCCACAAGTCAATGAAGATGAGCAGCAGGACCATGTGCACCATGTGCACCACCGTCCGGGTCCGGTCCACCTCTCCACAGGACCGAACGGCCTTCTGGGCCCTTCCGAATGAACGAAGCGTCCGGCGTCCCAGATCGGCTTCATGGTCACTGAGTGATACGACTCACGACCGTTTCTTGCCTTGACAAGTTAAACAGGGGCGTTCCATGAGTTCATTAGATATGAGGACGGCATGAAAATAGGGCCATTCCGTGGTTCTTTCGATCCATTGCTCGGTCGAGTCTTCGCAGGTGCAGTCCGTGGATGGCACGTACTGCTTCGACTTCATGCGAGCCTTCGCGGAGGCGCCAGGACTTGGACCTGGGGGATGAAGGTTGAAGCCCAAATCAGACAACTGTGCACTTGGTTTTTGTGCTGTTGACCTAAGTGCTGTTGACCTAACAACCTACCCATGCGACCTTCTCACCCAGCTACCCAGCTACCTAGCTACCTTCCTTCTCTTTCGTAACTGACGAACTAGTCTAATTGACATGGAGCACCCAACTACCGGAACCTGCAGGTGCTACACAACACCAATAGATCCAGCTTCACCAATCCTCCTTCTCTACGCAGCTTTCTACTGCAGAGCTACTTGTTATAGCTATACTACTGCTTTGTCACCACTTTCTTTCGATTAGTGTTTGTTGCTTTGCTGCGAATCCTTTGTTGCTGCGGTAGCTCAGCTTTCCCGTTGTCTTGCTATGTCTTACTCCTTGACTCCTTTGCTCCTGCTCATTCTCCCTTGTTTGTCCATTCCACTGCTGCAGCACTCGCACACAAAGGAAGGACATGGAAGGACGCATGTCTGACGCTGTTCTCGCCCAACAGACGGCTCGCGCGGATTGTCGTGGTTCTGTTTGGATAATTTTCAGGCTGCAACACAAGAAGATGTATTTGAGCATGCCCGGATCTCAGTGACCTTCACATTCTAGACGTATTATAAACCTCATCCATCAAGGGGATACCTGGCTGTGGGATGCTTGTGGGCACCCAGGGACCTTGGTGGACCACCAAAGTTTTGAACAGAAGGACGATGCCCCCGCCCGGTCAACCTCCCAAATTGCCATGACTGCCATGACTCTGTTTTGATTGAACATGTTTTGATTGGAAAAGGGACAACATGGGACAACTGTATCTTCTGGCACAGATGCAGTACTCAACAGATACTGTATATTCTCGAGAGATACTGAGACGTAATTGTTGGTGTTTCATGTTCTGCTCAGGTCGGAAAGCCAGTCGTCTCGGATGTCCTGAACGGGTACAATGGCACCGTTCTCGCTTACGGGCAGACGGTTTTGCTGGCATTCGATTGAATCGACACCTAATGACGCAACAAGGATGCTTGCTTTTAGTTTGCATCCTTTGTGGTGAACAGTGAGGAGTGGTGAACAGTTTTTAGCTCCAAAACTGCATCAAACTGCTCCGGAAAAGCATGGTCACATTTTCCATGCCAGTCTTCCGGCAAGACCTACAGTATGTTTGGCCACGTTCCCAGGCAGTTTGTTGAAACCTCCCAAAAACACACGACAAACAAGAGACACACGCGTTGAAACAAAATCATTGTGTTTTTCTCTATGTTTCCCGCCGCGGGAGCCCTTGTTACTACTCGTAGTTTTTTTGTTGCTATAGTAGTAATGCCAGGAGCATCCAAGAGCTACGTTCGTAGCTTCTTGTTCCTTTAGTAGCGATGCCCTTGCTACGTTTGTAGCCTCCGTAGCCGGTCCGGTGCCTGGTGGGCTCAGGTCCTGAGAGCGAGACGACGACGACTCCGCGGACGGGGCACCTGGATGGACCGGGGTTCGTATGGTTCGTCTGTACACGCGAAGTCTCGCTGCTGTTCTAGATCAGGATGAAACGACCATCTAGGAAGAGACCGGCTATAGTTTGTTTGGATGCAGAACAGATCCCCACCCCATCCCCACCCCATCCCATCCCGCTCTGCGTGCACAGCACCTGGAAAGGGTTGACGTCGAGCCGTCGAGCAACATCGGTGGGACGAGTGGTGAGGGATGGGGGGGGGCAGGATCCACTTAGAGCGCGATACGGATCCAAATGGACTCATAGGGATATTTTGGATGACTTTGGTCTAAGAGAAGAACTCAAAAGATTGATGACAGAGAATAGTTGAACACGTTGAACACATTGCTTACGAATCTTCCGTCTTGAAGACTCCCGACTCTGCTTTAGTTTCTTCTGTTTCAGGATTCGCGGCTCGAATTCATGTAATGTACATTGGGCCGATTCTGGGGGGTCGTCCACGAAAAATGATCAAACATGACATGACTTATTTGTATATATAATATACCAGCATATACCTACATTAACCAATAAGACCTTCCCCAACTGATCGGCAAACATGCCATGCAAACAATATCTCAGGGATAAACATACATCCCCAGAGCTCCCACCAAACGTTCACCAGAACTCCAAGGCCAGAGCTCCAAGGCATTGTTCCCCGGGCTGCGCGTCAGGCGCATCGCGGAAGGTTGAATTATGTTGACCCATGAGTTTTCATACGTTTTGATCTTCATCTCATGGACAAGGACATGAGATATGCAGCATCTTTCAGCATCTTGTAGCCATGGTTCATGCTCAGGTCTTTCAGTTGCCTGTGCCAGGTCTTTCAGCACATCGAGGAGAGCTTGGAGTACACAGAATTCACTTTGCGATGCAGCTTCATGGAGGTCGGAGGACACTTGAGTGAGACCACCAAATTGGACCATCCCCAGTTTGCTGAACTCAGGCGCCTGTTACTTGGATTGGAGTAGACTAGACATGACTGACTAGACTAGACCATATATACAGTGTATATATATATTATAGAGTGCGTGACTTGACCTGCTTTTGGCCCAAACTGTGTTCATTTGCAGAGACATAGGCTGGATAGAGAGATGAGATTGGTGTGCAAATTTGCAGAAAGACAAATAGGCCAGGTCGTAGTAGCGGCAGTTCAGGAAGGCCAAGTGGAGCCATTCAGACACACTGGCTGGTACTTCTTGTGGGTATGCGCCTGCTGCGTGAGATGTTTCTTTTGTAACTTGAGATTCGATGTCTAGAAGTTAGCAGATACTACAAGAAGAGGCCCAGGAGAGAGAGAGAGAGAGTGTTCTCTTTGCAACAACATGCGACATGTGCTGACACGGCTTTGCCATGGCGCCACTGGATCTAGACGCTCAGGTTCCGTTTGCGTGCTGATTGCTCGCCCTGCTAGCATAGCTCCATGAGTCAAACTAAAACCATGCTGAACAGGCTCCTCATCGGTTTTCCCAAGATGGTTTTTTGGTTGCAGACACTCAACGGAACTACTGCTGAAAATTTAACATGTCTTGTTTGCCTGCAAGTTCATTGCTGGCTGTAAGAATGCACTTTACTTCGGTCCAGTGCTGTGTTAGTATGACGTGGACTAATGTGTGCGGCCAGATTCAAAAGCACATACAAGGGTCCCTCAACATGGGTCAACGAGAACACAGAACCGTAGGTGAATGTAGGTCCACAAGCAGATCTGGCGCAGGCAACAAGCTGCCTCACCAGTCCGCCATTTCTGCAGAGATCTCCAGCAGCAAGGCGTTTTCCTGTGCAGGGCTGCAGGGCGGGGGGCCAAACGTTGGTTTCGATGTTTCTTCTTCAGAATCGCCGTTGTACTCGCCACACTCCACTTCAAGCGAGGGAGTTTGCAAGGGTTTTCACGAGGACATACTCTCCCTGGAACTACCATGGAAGTGGAAAACCCTCTGTTTGCAGAGGAAAATGGTCTTCCTTTCGGGGCCATTCTCCACTTCCATGTTAGTTCCCGGGAGGGTACGCACCAAATATGTCCGATGGTCCGATGCAGAGTGACCATGTCGGCTGTAGGTTCTTGGGGAGTGACCCACGGAAGAACTTTTGAACTTCACTTGTACATTTGTACACAGAAGCGTGGCTAGAAACATCTAAAAAAAAAACAGCTCGGGTGGTTGAGGACTCATTCTGACCTGTCTTGTCATAAGTAGATGTGAGTATTCAGCGCCTAATGTTGACCGTTGATGAACCCCATATGGAGATGTCAAACCATTCTGGTAGTTTGCGTGGAGTTCTCAATGAAACATCCATCGGCGGAATCGCATGTCGGAGAGGCGTCAAGCATACTGTCCTGGCGTCTATGCGGGAAGCAAGGACTGATCTGGGTAAGATGCTTCATGCAGTGCGGAGCTAGGGTACCTCTAATCGTCATCGTGGCAATTGCGATGTTTTTGGGGTGAGGGTCAGCCTCTTTGATTAATTGCTGGCATCCGGCATCAGCCAGTTGCGTCCCTTTCCTTTCAGCTATGGCCAGCCCGTCTCCAAGGAGCAGTGCCAGTCCGCGCCAGAAACAGAGACACCGGAATTGGAGCGGTCGGCTTAGCGGCGAAGCCAAATCCAATGGGTTGGCTTGTGCGTTTTTTTTTTTGGCGAGGAAGACACCAAATCCAATGCACCCTGTGTGGCTGACTTGCTTGAGCCAAAGCCATCAGTTGGTACTTGATACTTATCATATCATCTCATTAATTATTGCTCATGTTGGATTCATTTAGGATTCTTTAAGGAAGATCTGTGACAGGACAAGGTGACCCAAATGCGCCTGCGAATCAAATCCATCAAGGACACCCAGGGTCTCCCATCGCCATGCGAGCGTCAAAGGCGGTGCGCGGACGCACGAAACGCACGCCATGCGAAGCTCAAATTCCTCGGGTCCGGGTGTGTCGCTTGAGGGTCAAATGGCGCAGCGCTATTGTTTGTTCTTGGTAGGAGCTGCGGCAAAATGAAGATTTACAGCCTGAGGCGCGTGTGGTCTTTTTTCCTGCGCATTTTCAAGGCCTTGGGCCCATGAGATGTCTACATAAGCTGCGCTACATGGTACTTTGTGAGGTCATCCGAGGTGCTGGCAAGCAAATCATACCAGGACCCTCTTTCATACAGATTCGTAAATAGATAGAAAAGTCGATCACCATTAAACTAACATGTATATTGGAAACAGTTGGACACCATTTCCTAATCATTTCTATCTATATTTGGAGACCCCCTTCAATTATGGTGTTTTGTGGACACCCTGAAGCACTGGACGGCAACATCGGTCCTGGGGAGTCAAAACCTGGAACCTATTGGAACCCCAAAACGACCGTGGTAGGTGGACCTCCTTGGTTTTTCCAGGCTTTTCCATGTTTCTCCCCAATTCAGACTCACAGCCACTGTTGTTGAAAGCGTCTCGTGGACGATGGCAGATGTCAGGCTACCCCTGTTCAGTCAGAGGCTAAGCTGTTGAGATGTGATGGGAGGTTGGCTTTGTTTTTTGGAGCAAAGCATACTACTATGTACATCCTCTACTATACTATCTTGCCACTATTGAGTACGCAACAAAAACAGGCTGACCTCCCAGTACACTTGGGGAAGCCAGCCTCCTGGCCACTGTCACCTTCTGCATGCTTCGCCTTTGGTGTTCACAGTGAGCCTGCAGCTTTTGAGTGACAGTGCTTGGTTTTTTTGTGTAACTTAGGCCATGCATCACGCGACAGCCGCAGGAGACCCGACCCACACGCCAGCCTAGTACACTAGCCCTAAGCGACAGCCACAGGTAGCCACAGCGAGCTTCGAGTTCCGAAAGGAAGCCACAGACGCCTCTACTGTCAATTTTAGAGAGGGATGAGACGAACATTAAAAGCACCACAGTTCACCCAGTCTGACAGTGGACATATATGGCTGTGGGTCAAAACCCGGAGCCCCAAAACCAGGGTAGGTTGACCTCCTTAATAGCCCATTCTGTTCATTTTTGGTGGTCAACCCAGTGCTGCATGACAGACTCTGAGATGCTACAGAGCACCACTGTGGCTGGCTGCAAGTTTCGAGTTCCAGGAGCGACTTGCATCCATCATGAACTTTTTGGAGGAGGTTGAGGTGCGAAGAGTTTGTAAGCCGTGTGACACACATATGGATATTGAGCCAATGTGGAATTAGAAAGGACAACATATCAAGAAACAAAAAGACACACATATATTATATATTGGCAACATGTGGCACATAGAAGCATTTAAGGGACAAAGGTCAGCGACGTTCCTTGTTTGTCGAATCTGAAGAATGGTGACATCGGGTGAGATGGCACTTGTACATATCGGAGGAAAGCCTCAGCGACCTGCGGGGAGGATGGTCACTTTTTAACTAGGTCTTGAGGCAGCCAATCTCGCATGTCCTGTACTGGTAAGAGTGTGGCTCCTTTCACTTGGATGAGAACTTTAGAAACAACACATGTACGAAAGCAATAGGCAGTTCATCCCATCATATCCCATCATTCCAACATTCAAGCATAGACATGCCCTCACTAAAGTGGCCTAAACCAGTTCTTTGAAGGAGTCCTCAAAGAAACATTCATGAAGAACTCATTCATGAAGCCATTCATACTGGAGCCATTCATACTGGAGCCATTCATGAAGCTTCTTGCTTCCATTGTTTAACATTGGAAGGAGTCCTCAAAGGCCGATATGTCCTCGCATGAAACTCAGATGCTGCATGTCCTAGGCAACATCCTCTTCATGTCATGTCATGTCACTGACTCAAAGATCACTTGGTGTTGCGCTTCAGGTTGTTATCTTCACGGTCAACAAGACTCTCAGGGAGCCACTTTGATCCAAGATTCAAGTCAGTTTCTTTTGTTCAGCTTGCCTTTTCATTATGACCCATGATTTTTCCCCCATGGACCAGGTGTCGATCCTTCAGATGCTGACCTCACAGATAGGTTCGCACCTCTTCATGCAAAACAAATACAAACTGCTACTGGATAGGGCTGCTTCATGCTGTTTCCATCCGAACTGTTCGATTCGCAACCATTGCCAGCACCACCCAGGAGACGGGTGGTTCGCAAGAAGCTACTAGTAACAAAGGGCATCGCTACTAGGAGCAAGGACGCTACTAGTAGCTCCTGGCATCGCTACTAGTAGCAAGAAGCTACTAGTAACAAAGGGTATCGCTACTAGTAACAACGGCATTACGTACTAGTAGCAAGAAGCTACTAGTAACAAAGGGCATCGCTACTAGGAGCAAGGACGCTACGAGTAGCTCCTGGCATCGCTACTAGTAGCAAGAAGCTACTAGTAACAATGGTATCGCTACTAGTAACAACGGCATTACGCACTAGTAGCAAGAAGCTACTAGTAACAAAGGGCATCGCTACTAGGAGCAAGGACTGGCATCGCTACTAGTAGCAAGAAGCTACTAGTAACAAAGGGTATC
>CAXAMN010003313.1:173312-201707 GCA_963970005.1 Durusdinium trenchii
AGCTACTAGTAACAAAGGGCATCGCTACTAGGAGCAAGGACGCTACTCGTAGCTCCTGGCATCGCTACAAGTAGCAAGAAGCCACTAGTAACAAAGGGCATCGCTACTAGGAGCAAGGCAAGAAGCTACTAGCAACAAAGGGCATCGCTACTATCGAGGGTTTGGACACACTTCCGCTTGTCTTCTCCACGTCATGTGCCTGTCTCAGCCTCTTTTTTTTCACAAGCTCACCCCTGTAGATGATGATTCCATCATCAGAACTTCCCCAACTCAGAGGGCCATGCGAGTCCTCCTACCTCATAAGTACTTGCTCATCCACATACTACAAGAAACCCATCATCCACA
The DNA here is from genome assembly GCA_963970005.1 of Durusdinium trenchii. NCBI lineage: Eukaryota > Dinophyceae > Suessiales > Symbiodiniaceae > Durusdinium > Durusdinium trenchii. The sequence goes on from CAXAMN010003313.1 coordinate 173,658, forward strand.
TAATCAATTGTTCAACCATATGAGCAAAACATCAGCGTCACCATCATCAACAAACAAACTTCTACGCCTACAACAAACTCACTTTGAACCCTCTGAGTTCCACCAATCCCAAAGCCACGCAATGACCTGCGCTTTGGCAGCCGCTTCTGTCAAAGAAGCACGCTTGCTGCTGGAAGAAGCGGAAGCAACAACTTCAAAAGACACATTTCGTGTGTGTTTTCCACGAAACTTGCGATCACCTGGCAAAGTTCCCCTGACATAGGGGCTTCCCTGGCCCTGAAACACATTGAGACTGCAACCAGGTGGAAGACGTTCGCCAGTCAAATCTGGGCGATCCTCCAACTTTGGAAAAGGAACAGAAGGCTCACTCTCAACCCGCTGTTTCTTGGGCGCTGGTTCATCACTTCCCGAACACTGCTCCTTCTCACCAAGCTTGTCCACCAGGCCAGCTAGGACAGCAGCTTCACATCGAGCCTCTTTCCGAAGTCCCCCAGCATCATCATCACCGTCACCTTCAGATCCACTGTCCCCATGGTCTTTCGACTTCCTTGTGGTGAAGCGGCTCAAGATGAGGGTAATGGCCTCTTCATCATACTGCAGGTGTTTCAACAAGCGTTCCACACGAAGCTTGTTGGACATACTGCCAGAGCAGCCCTGGACACCACAAAGACTGAGGAGCTTCTTCAAGGCTTCCGCTGAAAGACCTCAGGCAAGACCCAACAATATCAAAAATATATCTGATGGCTGTCTTGAATAGATTGATTTATTCCCTGCGCTGGCCGATTAATTCATACAATTCTTTAAATGTCAATTCATATTACACTTAAAATATACTTCTGACCACCATCTAATCTACTCAAACAATGCCTGCCACCTGCCGCAACTTTGAGCCTCGTTTGTTTTGACCAGTGGCAGTGCGCATAGTTCTCCAATGCAAAGTTCATGAGGGGCTGGGCAGTTCCAAGAGCAAGGGCAAGCTTCTGATCCCGAATGACCACATTGTACGGCAAAACAGAGACATCCAAAGGCTTGTCGAGAACCGTCGCCTGGCAGCGAGCATTCAGCATAAGTCAATGAATCAATGTCATGACGCACTATTTTGCTTAATTTAATTCCTCAGAGCTTCGACAACATATTCAAATCTTTGGTACCTGCGCCAGTGATTGTTGACAACCCATTGGGGTCTCCAAATGCTCCCCCCCAGAACAAAACAAAACCAATAAGAATGATTAGAATTAAGTTAGGGTACCAATGTCAATTATCATCAGATCCATATCCCCTGTCTGCCTAGCTAGCTGAGGGAGCTGCCTTCCCTCACTGGATTGGGATCCCTGGTGTTTGCCTGGTGTCCCAAGCATGTGACTATCAAAAATGAGATCCTACAACGCTGAAATAAATATATACAGGCCATTCCAACCAACCACAAGCCCTGCTGATTGTTTACAAGCCGTGCCTGAAACCTCCCTTGTCATTTTGTTTGCCTAGAGCCGCCAATTGATTCAATGAATTTTGACTGCTGGGCTTCCACAAACTAAGCCCCAAATTCCTATCAGTCAACCTTTGTCCTGGTACTATTTCTGCTTGCCAATTATACCAGCATAGACCCCAACCAGCTTCAAAACGATTCGTTTAGACCAATATTAGTCAAAAAACGATTTCTTGGTACGCCCTACCTTCACCCCAAGAGCAAACTGCTTCATCGATGAATTTTTGTCGGCATCGACATCGCTATTTGTTCGGCCACACTCCTCTCCAGTAAACCGGGGGGGCGCGGCCAAGACAAGGACAAGAGGAGGACAAGACCAGGACACAAAGCCGGGCCACAGAGCCCAGCCACAGAGTCAGGTGCGCGGCCAAGACAAGGACAAGAGGAGGACAAGGCCCTGGGCCACAGAGAACAAGAGGAGGACAAGGCCTGGACACAGAGCCCAGCCACAGAGGACAAGAGGACACAGAGCCCAGCCACAGAGTCCAGGGGCGCGGCCAAGAGGAGGACAAGACAAGGACAAGGCCTGGACACAGAGCCCCAGCCACAAAAGACAAGGGGAGGACAAGGCCTGGACACAAAGCCCAGCCACAGAGGACAAGAGGAGGACAGCCCAGCCACCAAGGCCTGGACACAGAGCCCAGCCACAAAGGACAAGAGGAGGACAATCAAGGCCTGGACACAGAACAGACCCCAGCCACAGAGGACAAGAGGAGGACAATGCCTGGACACAGAGCCCAGCCACAGAGTTCAAGAACGCGGCCAGCGAGTGTGGCCAGCTTTTTTTCTAAGATAGAGCCCGAGCCCCAACAGTAAACTGCTTGGGGAAAAACACTCTGCCGGCCACCCTCGTCCTTCTCTCGCTGGCTTCAACTTAGGTCCCCAATTGGGGACCCCTACAAAGTATAAAATATATCACACTGTATAACAAATGCACACAAGAAGATCACTTTCACCACAGGGGTTATATATATATATATCATACACGGGTGGGCAAGAAAGAACATTGTCGCCTAGCCTTGGCACGCCATTCTCCTGCATCCAGAAGAGCAAAGCGCCCCGCATCATCCTGAAGAATGGATAGGGGCCATACTTTCAACTGGTAGTAGGGAGCGTCGAGAACCAGCCAGCACTCATCATTGATACTCAGAACCTGGAGTACAAAAGGCCAAAATGGAAGGGTTCCACGGTTTGCCAATGGTTCATACATTTGACCTTCCACAACAAAAGGGCCGCTACACAATCCAACATCAGCATTGATCCCATCTAACCCCGTGCTTTCACCGTCCAACTGCGAATCCAAAAAAAAGTTTGAACAAATCTATTACTGATCTCGCGCAACGGTAATTGAACCAGTTTTCGCCGCTGCCTGCAAAGGCCTTGCAAGCTGCGCACTCCACAAATTGGTGACCACCCCATTTGTGAGCTGGAGAGCCTCCCACAATGAAAGGCTCTTGCGACTCAAATGGTTCGGGGAGACTGTGCTTTGCTTCACTAGGGTGTTGAAGCTTGCAACGCCCGTATCGCTTGCTGTTGCTCTGGAAGCATCAAAGACTGCCCGCTTTATGTACATATTGCTGCGGATTTGCGCGTAGTCACCATTGGTAGTCTTGCAAGTCTCGAACTTGTCATACTGCTCATTAATGCTCTTGATGACCAGGGCTTGAAGCTTCTCCACTGCCACCTCTTTGCCACTTTGGTGCCTTGCCTCAGCCACACGAAGCTGGCGAAAGGCATTCTCACATCCCAAGGTACTCGATGGGTCACTAAACCATGCCTTCACCAGATTCTTCAGAGATGGAGACATTTTCCATTGCCTCTCCTCAGCAAAAGACATCACCTCACGGTACGCGTACCATCTCAGGAACACCAGATTCTTCATAGGCCATGTGCCGTGCACATTGCCGCTTTCTTCCAACTTCAGGACGAAAGCCCATTCGCGTTTCATTGAAGCCAGGATATCATCCTGCTTGCTGGGTTCCAGTAGCATAGCAAATTTCCAGGGGAAGTGATCATACTGCATCTTGAACTCCCCAAAGGACTTCACGATGTTGATCAAGAATTGAAAGTGCACAAGCAACACATGTGGTTGATCTTCGTTTGCGATGAGCGAACAGATGTCCTGGACATTCTGAAGGTTGAGAGAGCTTTGCATTGTGTGTAGCATGAGCTGATCCCACTTGAGGGAGACAAACAGCATGTTCTTCAAGGTATTGCCAGGACTGCGGTCGTCCTGCACCTGCACAGCTTGTTCATCTATTCTGCCGCCCAACAAATTGCAAACCAACCCTCGATACATTGTATGTATATATATATTTATACTATACTATAAATGAAATCAACCATACAATGCCCGCAACAATAACAGCCGATTTTATTTTGCAGATCTTGTGAGGCATGGAATGCAAGGCTTGTAGTCAAGACTACAGCTTGCAGAAGGAACGGCTTCTTGCAAACATGCAAGGCAAAGGCCACTCATATGGTGGCAAAAGTCTAATTGCCGCTCCCAGTAGTTGACTCTGCCGACTCCGCCGCCTCAAGCGAAGGATCCCACAACTCATTCAGGCCAGACTGGCCAGACTCCATCAAACGCTCCACCCGGCCCTGAAGCACAAGGCCCGCCATCTTCAGCTGCGCAGAAAGTAATGCCAAACTAACCATGGTGCCAACCTTCAATGCCAACTCAGCAGGAACCTTCACTGGAACCCCGTCATTGCCACTCACTTCACAATCATCTCGCTGCTCATGGACTCTAGGTGAACGGCTGCGATCCCGAAACTCGCCGACTCTCTCTAATGGGCAGCGTTCTTTGCTCGCCATGCGGAGACGTCGAATTGAAGCGGGGGTTGCAAGTGCAGAGCAAACTGAAAAGCGGCAATCATCACAAAGTTGGAAGGTTTTGGTGCGAATGCAGAACAAACACCCACGCTCAGAAAAGGAAACGATGTGTTTGCGGGATGGAAGCAGCCTCAACTACAAGTCTACACAGAACATACAGAAACAAAAAGAGACTCAACCAGTCTAGAACAGATTCTCATCAAATCACTCACCTCCCTTGGTCTTAGGCTAGATGACAGTGCCGCCTGAAGCTTGTCAGTCTTCTCACTCATTTCAATCAACTCTTGTTTAATAGTTCTTAGTTCTTTCATTTACCTCACTCTCACCGATTGTTTGTAACATTATCATAGTTGGCCCTTATGATAATTATTCACAACTGCGGCCCAAGTATAGCAAACTACTTGCTTGCAGCAACTAAAAGGAAGCAAAACTTCAAGTTGACAGCGCTGACTAGCCATCCTTTTGACTTCACAACAGCCAGCAAATAGCTAACACCTTCTAATTAATTTCCACAGAAAGTGAATTGCCTTTCGAAGTCATTAACTCAGAAGGCATTGCGCAGCACTGAATTGGGAAAAGCTATTGGGACAAATAAATACCTGTCTCGTTCGAGGTGGTGGGGTCATTGCCCAGTGCGTCATCAGGTTGCCGTTCAAGTTCAGCACGCAACCTCTCAAGTTCAGCACGCAACCTCTCCATCCTTCTTCTCAAGTCACCCCAGTCGATGCACATCCCACTTGACCAAATGAAACTGTGCATGAACGCGTCAAGGGGTCGAGCCACCTGTGGGTCCATCTCTTCCCTCTCTTGTGAGTCTTCCCAGAGCAATTACTCGGGGGTATTGTGACTCACAGCACCAGTACTAGCTGCTCGTGTGCGAGATCGGGATCGCGGGCGACTATGGCGATGAAAGGGAGGCTTTGGCGAACACATGATATGACGCTGCTGAACATTTGCTACACTGAGCGATGAGCCTAAACATATATACGTATAAAATACGCATGTTGTATATAAGAAGTGTTTGGACAGTCGTGTCAGACAATTTGAATGGCTAGCTCTTGAACATTAACCACAATAACACTATCAAGCAGCCACTGTCATCACCATCATCATCACCAACAATAGGTTATTATCATCATCAGTCAGATTTACATCAATCATCCATCATCGTTTAACTATAGTAGTATAACATCATTAATCAATAAGAACCAACAATAATCATGGTCGTTGGACATAAAAAAACATAATAACATTGCAACTAATAAAGGCCAATAATCATATATGAATTGAATCACCATCTTCAATCCTCGTCATCATCATCATCATCATCATCATCATCATCATCATCATCATTTGTGAAATGCTCATGCACACACCTCATCCATATTCTCTTCACCACCACAACTTCATCACCACAAGCAACATCATACACGTTGTCCTCAGCAGGGTCATCATCAGCAAATCAATCACCACAATGATGTTCAATATTCCTGAAGTCAACACAATCACAAATAATAAAGGCTGGTTGTGTTTATATTGTACTTTCCAGTTTGGTTGTCAATCCCCCCATTGGTGGCTTCTGCTCTTGTTTATGGGAATATGTGTGATTAGGCAGCCTAAAAGGAGCCTAAAATGAGACAAATAACAACTGCCTGAGCATGAAGAACATTGTACAGCCTGCAAAGCTGCGCTCAGAGCAAAACCACACACGCACAGGCGCACAGCAAAGGAAGGAAAGCAAGCTGCTCAAACGAAGAAAGGAACCAGGCAGGCAGGAAGGCAGAGAATCTTCAAAGGAAGGATCAGATCAGATCAATGAAGTCAACTGACTAGATATCCGTTTTAAGGTTTTTGTTTTTTTAAATCAACTGCAAAGTGCTATTGACATGAGATGGCCTCATGTGCTTCGAACTCTCTGAAGGGCTGGAGGGCATAGTAGGCACTCTTGCTGAAGGCTTGGGCCAAGGGGTTCACCAATACCTTTGCCAGTGCAAACATACGATCTCATTGGCCTACCCCAGTGTCAACAGGTGGATCCCAAGTAAGCTATGAACAAGCGGTGGTTACCTGGAGGCAAACCTACAAAAATGTAGACTTTGAAATCTGAAAGTCGAGCAGCTCTCAGAACTCTGGGCATGATCGCTTTCTCATCAGTTGGCCCGGCCTCAAGGTCAGAAGCGAGAGCCGCGAAGGGAGAAATACCCTCCAATGTCTGCGCAAACATCAGGAAGAACAACTCAATGCTCCATGTCCGCTTCAGGCGGTGAAAGGCATCCACAAAGGTACCCCACCGGCCTTGTTTGTGATGACTACTGGAGGGTGCCTTGAACTTCCTTCCCCTCGACTCTGCGTATTCGCACAAAATCTTCTTGAGCTCCTCTTCATTGGTGCTTGGGTCCAAGCCCATTTCAGAGATGATCCCTGGACCACATACCTGCAGCAGGCTGTGGCCCAATGGAATCTCATTGGCTCTTGAGTAGCACTCCTGCAACCTTCTGCCAAAAAGTCCTGTGAGGAAAGGAGCGGCCTGGAATTGCAAGAGCAAAAACACTTGGGAGATTGCCTCATCGATCTGTGGCACAGCGTTGGTGGCATTGATCTGGCACCGGTGAAGTTTGTGCATAGTATCCCTGTGGATCATGATGGCCATGGCTCCACCCTCCATGAGGGAGAGGCCAGCTGCTGTCTCACCCTCATCGCTGTGCAGCATCATCCTCATCAGAGTTCGACTGCCTGCTGCTTCGCAGGTCTGCCAAACAGATTGTTTCGTCACAGAATTCCACAGGTAGGCACCCATGGTACCATCTGCCATTGGAGTGTAACAGCGCTTCTCATGCTGTTTGACTGGGCGTAGCAGCACACGCGGCTGGGTATCAGCCAGCTTCAAACGCAGGAGGTAGTCCAAGCTCTGATTCAGGCTAATGAGCTTTTGCCGGGTTGGAGCCTTGGTCTTCTCAGCAAGTTTCAGGACACTTGCAGCTGCATCAGTTTTGCGGATCTCATGCAACGCGGTGGCAGGCTCTGTGTCTGCAATGGCTTGCAAAACTTCGCCTGTACTTTTCTCATAAGGACACTTGAGCTGTGGCAGCAAACTCAAAGGGGCTGCCACCACTAAGCCATCGGTAGACACATGAAGCTCCTGGATCGAGTAGTTGCAGACCGATGCAGCATCAAAGAAGAGGCTAATGTGACGGAACTCCTGCTTCACAATCTTGCTCATCAGCAAGAAAGAGGCCTTGGCGAAGTAGGCAGTGCAAAACTGAGTAGCTGCGACAATGGCTGCTGCATTGTCTTGGGTGCCTTTGCCCAGATTCTGTAAGTCCTTGTTCTCAGAGTGTTTCAATCCAGCAACAAACCCCGTGTTCCTGGTCATGAAACGTCTGATCAACTCATTGCGTAACTCCTGGGCCGCCTGGTTCCGGGTCTTCGAAGCTGTGAAGTTGGACTCCCCCTCGCCATCTGCTGGTACTACGAAGGTGTCATTGTCAAGGACTTGAGGGGGGTGCTCGTGACAGCTTCAAAGTCCCTTTCCCCAAGGCAATCTCCAAACCCTGAGCACAAAGGTGGATGAGGCGCTTCTGGATTCGCTCAATGCTCAGACCTGGAATGCCACCATCATGGATCGGCTGGCGAAGCCAGAACCATACAAGCTCTGCCACCCCAAATGCACCCAGGCAATTGCTTCGCTTTGCCCCCCAGGGACGCAGTGTTTTCCCACCTTAGAGAAAGGCAGTTGAAACCAATGTTGGCTGTTCCAGCCTAAAACAGTGAAAATAAAGAAGAACAAACACAGTTAAGTACAATGTCAGCACTCAATTGATTTTCAGCCGGCCTGGTTCTGATCACTGCTTTAGCTTGCCTTGAAACCTGTGCCCACAATTTGCCAAAGGAGGTCTGACCCTGCTCCACATCCAACACCACATCTGGGAGGATGCTCACGCCATTTGGAAATGGCACTTTGGAAAGGATCTCCTGCAAGAAGGCAAGAATGAGGGTTTGACTTTGGCCTGCAAGTCCACGAATCTGACCCAGTGTACCAAGCACCGCAAAGAGACCCAATGAGGTCAGTGCATCATAGCGAAAGTTGGGAAGGCTGAAGACCTCGAAGCCTCCTTTGAAAGATGCACTGCGAATCACATGCTTGGTACTGATGCACCACTTCTCCATGAGCTCTCCCAAAGCCTCAACGTTCTTCCCATGCCATCTGGAGAAGGTCACGTTCATTTGATTTTGAGACCACACATCCGATGCCACCCACACAAATTCATACCCATCGCATGGAGAAGGCAACACCTGCAGGGTCAGCGACACACTTACTTACAGCAAGCTGTTGCAACAAAGAAACTCTGTTCTTAAAACAAAATGGTATCAATATTTACACTCGAGTCAATATTTGTCGCCTATGTGCTGCACATGATTGTACATGTATGTGCTTACCTGGGCCAGTGTCATCACTGCTTTGCTGCACTTCATGTAGACCATAGTGATCTCAAGTTGGCTTAGGTCATTGGTATCGGGAGCCACGAACTTCTTCAGAGACTCTCCAAATGCCGACTCACCAAGAGGTTGCAGCTCATCAGGCCTGATAGGGAAGTTGCAAGCAGACCGAATCTCGGCTATGCATGCGTGGAATACCTCCATAGGAATGACCTTGCCACCAAAGTTTTCGCAAGGCATTTGCCTCACAACCAGCTTGTGTAGCGCTCCAAGGTAGCGTTCAAAGTCTTCCTGAGAACTGGCGTGGCGTCTCAAAATGGTAATGAGCTGCGTTTGCAACTGCTGTCGTTCCTGACAAGCACTGGGACATTGTCATGTGAATTCATTCAAACAAATTGTTGATAAGAACAATTGCAAACAATAACTTCCCAAGACTTCAACAGCTCCATGTATATTTGTTAACAGCCCAAACTTAAACAGCACTCCATCCATGAATGAAAACCACAGTCCTCGTCATCTGTCCCCACCAGAAATGGAACGCTGGGAGGCGTGGGAGCCACCCGTTCACCACCATCACTAGGAGCTGCCATCAAAGCGAAGCAACAAGGAATCACGGAAATACAGTGATATCAACGGACAGCGTTCTGTCTGCAATGACAGTCCATTGTTTAAAAGTTTAGCCTCTATCAAAAAGAAATAAACTAAAAGGTGTAATGTGAGTTCTGTCATGGCCCCCCTTGAACAGTGGTCTCGTCGCACATCGCGTCCTGTCTCACCATCCACACTCAGACGTCGCGCGTCGCGTTCTCCTCGCTTCTACTGATAAAAAATTGAGTTCCCCTTTCAACATATTCTTAAAGACCCCAGCCAATTCCCCGCTACCTATGTTTCCTGCTCCAGCTCAAGGTTCCGTCTCGCACGGACAAAAAAAATAAAAAAAAGAAAACACGTTGAGATAACCACCTCACCCGGAGATAGACACATGGTCCGAACCCTGCAACTGTGCAGTTTTCATTCAATGTGCCCTTCTCGGCCTCATGTGTCCATCTCGGCGTTCTTTTTTTTTTGTTTTTTTTTCTCCCCCCCTTAGGGAATAGTTGGAGAACGCAGATGTGAGGTTGCTTTGCACTTCTGAGGTTGCACGCGGCTCCAGAATTCTCCCGTTTTTTGTCGCGCGTCGCGCTGCCGGATTTCTCCCAAAACTACAGCCCCAGTTCCTCAGTCTTTCACCTCCACAGAAAAGCCACCAGCTGGAGCACCTAGATCAGCTCCTCCAGACTCCACCTTCTCTGGTGGAGTCTTCCGTTCAGGGATTTCCTCCTTAGGCTCCTTAGGATCCACCCAGACCAATTCCCTGCTGGTTGGGTTTGCGGCAGCCTCGATAACCTGCTTGTAGATGTCCTGCGGGCATGATCGAACGGACAAGAACCGGGAAATAGACGAAATGGAGTCGTCGTCTATTGACCCCGATAGACAGTAGATTGATGTCAGATAATAGAAGATTGATATAGGACATATAATATGTATCGTGTATCGATAGATTCATCTGATAGATCTGATAGATCTGAGACATAGATGGATAGATAGATACATAGATATTGATATTATAGACAGATAGTGTAGATGGATTGATAGATGATAGAGTTTACCTATTATAGAGATACATATCAGATAGATAATGATAGATAGACTAACTAGATGATCGAGACTGAGATCGAAAAAAAATATCTTTAGATAGATTTCTTAGACACGTATATCAATAGAGGGGGTAGATAGATAGGCAGATAGAACAATGGAACGATAGACAGACAGTACACGATAAATGATACTCGATACATAGATACTACTTAGGTAGATAGATCGATACATTGAGGTAGATAGATGGATAGACATAATGATAGACAAATATATAAATATAATTAGGTAGATAGATAGATAAATAGATAGATAGATAGATAGATATTATAGATAATATAGATAGAGATATAATATATATATATATAGTATATATTGTATTATATATCGACATTTATTTAGAAAGGTGGACAGATAATTAGATAGCAGAATATAGTTACGACTAAGGCTGATAGATAATAGGAAGTATATGTAGACCCCGATAGGAAGTAGGTTTATGTCAGATAGATGATTGATAGATAATTATAGAAGATATATGTATCAATAGGTAGTTTCATTTGATAGATCTGATAGATGGATAGACAGATAGGTAGATAGATAGACAAATAGATAAACATATATTGATATTATAGACAGATAGATAGGTAGATAGAGTTAGATACATATTATATCAGGAAGATAATGATAGATAGACTAACTAACTAGATGATCGAGACTAAGATCGATCATAAATAGATTTCATAGACGCGTGTATATTAATGGAGGGGTAGATAGATATAAATAGACAGATAGAAAGATGGAAAGATAGACACATTGAGTAAGATGATAGTCGATACTTAGATAGATCGATACACTGTGGTAGATAGATGGATAGAAATAATGATAGACAGACAAATAATAACTAGCTAGATAGATAGATAGACAGATAGATAGGCAGGTAATATATAGATAGATAGAGATAGGGATAGAGATACATAAGACATAAGATCAGATAGATATATTAAGTATAATATATATAGTTAGATAGCAGATAGTTAGACAGACAGATTATATGACACAGTCACCCACGATTACAGTTACAACTACAACTAAGACTAGTCAGCATTGAATGGAAGGTGACTCTCCTGGCCCACCACTATTCCTCCATCGATCTGACTTTTTCTTTATGTTTGGTCAGCGTTCATGTCAAGTTCATTCGCTGCGCTTGAATGCAAACACGAGCGATTCGAATGTGTATGTACAATACACCAAAGCAGCCATGGAGTTGGAGTTTGTCTCCACAGCTTTGAGGTCAAAATAGTGGCTCTCATAGTGATTTACCCACCCACGCACTTGCCCATCCAGCAAAGCGGCCAGCAATGCATACTCAGGAGACGGATAGCTAGTGGTCTCCCACTCTTGCAGCCATGGGCAACGATCAATGTCCCCGAAGCATTTTACATCATCTGGCACTGTCCACGAAACACACAACCAGGAAGCAACCATTGGCAATGAAACTCAGGCAATCTACTTCACAGGTCTTTTTGAGCCGGTACCCACTGCAAACAAAGTGTGGCAAATTTGAATACAAAGGGGTCTCATCAATCAATTTTTTTCTGCAGGAAGGCTCATTTGGGGTAAGCCGGTAGGCTTTGTGGAATGGAAAACGGGAAGGACACTGGACAACAATCACCACCACACCAGACTGCACCTCATTGATAAATGGATGGCTCAGGAAGGCAAGGTCATGCTCCCTACTGGTGATGACTTTCCATCTAGTTGAGCTCAGCATGAACTCATACCATTGCCACAAAGACGCTTGACTCAACACAAGCATCTACAAACACACAGAGGTCCTTGTTCTTGATCACATGGCGCACCGTTGAAGCAGCAGCCACCTTCCCAATGAACGTAAGCTGTCCATACAAAGCCGCACATACTGCGCTTGAGGTCAGGAAGTTTGGGTAGTGAATGGTTGGATTCTCCTTCTGGGTGCATGCTTCAACGAAGTCCTCCAAGGCCGAAATCATCTCATTGGGGTTACGAATACCCATCTGGAGGAGGATTTTGAAGAATTGCTCGATGTCCTGACAGCCATCAACACTACAATGTCAAAACTCAGCCATCTACAGACAGTAACTTAATTTGACCCTTGAACTAGTGCCTATTATATATTATAACCAACCGCTGGGAAACTGTACGCCACTTTCAATCTGCCACATGAGTGCGTTTACATCTATTTTGCTCGGCGTGTAATCAAGGCCGGGTCACTAGTGATCGACCATTCATTCCTGGTTCAAGGGGGGAGTAGACAGTGCACAGTGAGGCCTGAGGTAGCTTAGTTGCTTGGGGTGGGACATGCCTGTGACAGAAACTTGTTTGATACAACCACGCTGGTGAACTTTTCCAGTGCAAACACATACTAAATGGCGCAGTGCAGACTCCGACGAAACAATTACAGGTAGATAGCATGGTTGAAAAGGGAAATTACGCCAGACTGATCAGGAGATAGTACAAGGAATCAAATGACATGGGGAGAGACTTCTGAGAACCTGAAAGAGAGGTGAATTGGGTGGGTCAGTGAATAAAGCCGTAAATACGATCTGGTCAGTCAATAAGAGTAGAAGCATGATTTCACCAGTTGAAGCCCAGGGTCACTTTGCTGCTTGAAATTCTCATTGACGCATTCGTTCAGCATTTCGAGTAGCTCATCACTGGGGCGCTCTCCTCCACTCTGACTCCTGTTGGCTGTAGACGGGGTGAATCTGTCTGACCAAAGGTCGTCATCCTCATCTCTTCCACGGCTACGCCCCCGTGAATTCAACTTCTGTCTCTTCTTATCCTTTTTCCCCCTGCAACCCTTCTTGGACCCCCCATCATCCGAAGAGGACTCAGAGGAGGATGAGCTGGATTCACTCTCAGCATCTGTCTTGGACTTGTCCTTCCGATTCTTGTCCTTTCGGCTCTTCTTCTCAACGGAGCGGGAACGAGAATGGGCCGAAGACTTCTCTCTCTTGCGGGTCCTCTTCGACCTGTCTTTCTTGGGGGTGCCACGCTTCCCAAGCAATTTCGAGTTCCATTCCTCGAAATCCTTCTTGGCGTCTGCCTTCAGCTGAGAAATTCGGGTTTTCACATTCTGGACTAACTTGCTATCCTCTTCAATTCTGCCTGCCACCTTCGCCACAATGTTCTTGCGAAGGGCGACCAGTGAGTCAAAGGAGCACATTGTTGACTTGCCCGTTTTGTCAGCCAACATCCTTAGCTTTGCTACAGTGAAATTGAAAACACACCACCTCATTCCATCAATCAATCTCTTCAGCAAGCCCAATTACAGTTAGAATACCGCGGGTTAATATAAAGCATTCTAACATGACATGCCATGTACAAATAAAACACTGACTTGGCTATGCTGAAGGCTCTGGAGGAGCTCTAAGAGCCTTTTCTTCCACTTGGCTTCAGTGGTAGCCTCGATCTCTAGATCACGCTCCTTGTTCTCTGCTCGTTTCGACTTAGATGCCCTCAAACCACGCCTGCGAATAGCAGTCAGCTCTCCTCCAAGCTCAAATAGATCCATCACTGACATACAGGCGAGGTTGTTGTGGGGGATGGCAAGCACATAACATAGTTGGTCCTCAGCCGAGTCTGAGTCACTCACAAAGTGCATATAAATTAGTCTCTGGCAGACGAAAACATTAATGTAATCTAGCAGATGAGTGTGTTGAGTGTCACAAATTAATCATGTATTCGTGCCACAACACATTGAGCTGAGACTTTCCAAAAGTCATTTGGAAAAGCTGGTGGCTGACCCATACCTTTTGGTCAGTGTGGTGAAGGTATAAATACATAAAGCTGATATAGGAACAAAAATGGTTCCTCAAAGCACAGTCAGCACAACTTGTACCTAGTACTCCTTCCCTACATTCACAGCAGGTGAAACAAGCAGTCAAGAGACAGAGCCGAGCTCCTCCAAACGCACCAGGTCTTTCAACACCATTTGTTTGGGCTTCAGGCCTGTCTGCACCTGGAGCTCCTCCAAGAAATCAGCCTCTTCGCTGGAGTCACTGGAACTCGTTGATCTCTTGGTTTTCTTCTTCTTGTCTTTCTTTTTCTTCTTCTTCTTCTTGTCTTCTTGACTCTTGGCCAGGATGCTCTTGGCCATATTCACCTGTCAAAATTGTGTTTTATAGACAGGCTGTACCCTATGGATCACAATAACTGGCAAAAGCGTGCGCAAACAAATGTAGCAAGCTATTGATTCGCTTTGAACAACACACTCCTTTGTTTGGTCTACCAGCTTGTCAATAGTGACCAGCCTTCATGTTATTGCATGTAGTGTCCAAAGCAGATTCCATCATAGATGAGCTTTCAGATGGTACCGCTGTACTCTTCGCCGACGACGCTAGTTGGGATATCTTCTTCCCAGCCATTCAGCAAAACTAAAAGAAACCGTGGACCCTCACGACCACATGTAATAACAACAAACGATGAGTCAGTTGTCTAGGCTGATGGGCCAAACCTCTATGATCATTTATAACAACAAGCAAGCAGTGATTGAAGCGACAAACGAACGAACGACAAATGACTGCACAAGTACAAATTGGGACCTGACTTATACACCTTGACTTGCAACCTCCCACTGTCAACCAGGATGGGACAACAACATAAATGAAGAGGCAGGCAACAAAGCTCCAGATTTTTCAACTCTAAAGGTCCTGCGCTGCTCAGGCCCTAGTGGTGTGTGCAAAACACACTCACGACATATCAAAATGCTGGAACAAACAACACCCCTATGGCCACGGTGCTTCAAGCTTCAGGCATAGCCCTGGTTCTATGCAGCCAGCTTCAATGACCAAGACCGCTGCCATAGCTCCAGTAATCAATGCCTGGGCTGAAGCAAGTGCCATTGATTTAATATATTTATATATAATTAGTGGGCAAGCCTTGGCAAATCTATCCACCTGGGTGAATGTGATGTGCAGTAGCAGGAGATGTCAAAGATTAACAGTACTGACCGACAATGCAAACGAAGCTGCAAGTGATTTACATCATCATCTTCAGCAATCCTCGTCAGGCTCCTGAATTCCAAGAGCACACACACTCTAGCTGACATACTTTCTCGACGTGAACCGATTGAAGGAACTTCAGTCAGTCTGACCCCAGACCCGACTAGTTATTTAAAATGAATCCAGGAACTTGCCAATTATTGCATACTATTGCCAGCCATTGCCAAACGGAATCTGGAGAGACTCTGACTGAATCCTGCTTCTTCTGCTGCCGCTTGCGCTTTTTAGACGAGGCCTGCCAAGCCGGTCATTGAATTGAAGAAGCACATTCTTCAAACCACACCAGTCATCTTCACGCTACAGTGGACGAGTCCAAGTCTGCAATGTTGTTCATTTCAAATCAAATCACAGCAATGTTATCAATCTATGAATCTACGTCCAAGAATACAAGTCCGTTATGGTCATCGGTTCCTTACAGTCTCGCCTTGGACTCGGTCTGAAAGAACTCGTGCAGCGTCTTCGTGCGGGAAGATGCTGCAGCAGACCGGGCCTCCATGGACACAAGCCAGTTTATGCGGCATCCAGACAAGTCTGATTGCGAAAACAATCCAACCTTGTTCAATTTGCTATGTAAATTCATGACATACCCTCTAATTCCAATTGAACTGAACTTCCCTCATTCATTCCCATAATCGCAGGACAAGGATTGACGTCCCCGCCTTGGCTTTGGTACAAGGGAGGGAAGCAGAGGAGGATGAGGAGGGTGCAGATGCATCAAACCCCTCCCAGCCAGGATCAGGGCCATAGGGAGCGAGATTGTAGTAGCCGTCCTGCACCGCAATTTAGTAGATCTGCCAATGATTCAAAAAACTGTCTTGAGAATAATGTGAATGAATGAATCTGGCAACTGATTGATTGATGACCTTTGCCAAAGACTTACTGAGCTGCAACACCTTTGCTTGTCTCTCACAAAGCTTTAGCACGTATGATATATGACAGATGATAGTGTATATGCTTGGTAACTCTTATACTACAATTATACCAGCATAGACCCCAAACAGCTTCAAAACCATTCGTCTAGACCAATACTAGTCAAAAACCGATTTCTTGGTACGCCCTACCTTCACCCCAAGAGCAAACTGCTTCATCAATGAAGTTCTGTCGGCATTGACATCGCTATTTGTTCGGCCACACTCCTCTCCAGTAAACCGGGCCACAGAGACCAGCCACAGAGTTCAGGGGCGCGGCCAAGAGAAGGACAAGAGGAGGAGAAGACCCGGACATAGAGCCGGGCCACAGAGTCAGGTGCGCAGCCAAGACAAGGACAAGAGGAGGACAAGGCCCAGCCACAGAGGACAAGAGGAGGACAAGGCCTGGACACAGAGCCCAGCCACAGAGGACAAGAGGAGGACAAGGCCTGGACACAGAGCCCAGCCACAGAGTTCAGGGGCGCGGCCAAGAGGAGGACAAGAGGAGGACAAGGCCTCAGCACAGACCCCAGCCACGGAGCACAAGAGTCACAAGAGGAGTACAAGGCCTGGACACAGAGCCCAGCCACAGAGGACGAGAGAAAAACAAGGCCTGAACACAGAGCCCAGCCACAGAGGACAGGAGGAGGACAAGTCCTGGACACAGAGCCCGGCCACAGAGCCCAGCCACAAAGGACAAGAGGAAGACAAGGCCCAGCCACAGAGGACAAGAGG
Source organism: Durusdinium trenchii (assembly GCA_963970005.1). Classification (NCBI taxonomy): domain Eukaryota; class Dinophyceae; order Suessiales; family Symbiodiniaceae; genus Durusdinium; species Durusdinium trenchii. Next base: position 190,739 of record CAXAMN010003313.1, read on the forward strand.
AGGACAAGGCCTGGACGCAGAGCCCAGCCACAGAGTTCAGGGGTGCGGCCAGGGTGTGGCCAGCTCTTTTTTTTCTGAGATAGAGCCCCAAGAGTAAGCTGCTTGGGGAAAATATGCTTTATACAGTGGATGAAAGTATGCTTGAAGCTGCACTACTACTCCCACTCCAAAGGTCCGGCAAGTAGGGCTCACCAACAGATGGCAGACCCTCGACCATCCGCAGAGCGAAGTTCTCCAGCTCCACAATGTTGGCAGCGGATGGCTGGGGAAGCCAGCCATTCTCCTGCTGACAGTGCTACTAAACTACACTTATCACCTATTAATATTGTATATATATAATAAATGAGACCTTGCTGTTCATTTTTTGGAACCTCACCCCATCATGCAACCCTAGTAAGTGTTGATGCTTCTCATGAATGTCCATCATCCGGGCTTGCATGAGTGCAACCACTCTGGGAAAATAGGGCACGCACAGAACCTTGAAGCATTGTGTCCTTGCAGATCTTGTGAGCAAAATGCACTGCCATGCCAAAGCCCTTGGGGTAGGCTGAACTCTCAGCCATTTTGCTCTTCACACCGTTGACCCACCTGAGACGCTGATATGTCAAATAAACGCTGGCAAGTCACATCATAGTTATATATATACATGTGTGTTTCAATTGCTATCAGACAGAAGTGCATCGATTTAGTAGAGGCAGCAGTCCAAAGAACAAACTTGTCAATGTCGCTGTCAACTCCTTTATTCGTTTCACTTGATTCATACAGTATTGCTCATCACTTGATTCCAATTCATTCATCCAAATTGAATATCAGCAAAATGTCACAAAGTCTCTATATCCCCAAAGCTACGCGTATTACTTACGCAAAACAATCTACCCCAGCCGAAGCCTTTCAATTCAAGGCAGGGAATGTTTAGGCCAGGTTGCCTTGTGCCGCGAACCATAGTCTGTGAAGTGCCACGCTCCTTTGTGAGTGGAAATGCAACCCTATAGATCTGAAAGAGATACCTCAAGCCAGGCCAACTGCCCCTCAGCTCCACTGGTTTGGCACTGGTAGCCCCAAAGCATCGGAGGTAGACCACCCGGCGCTCAGCAGAGTCAGTCTGCAACTGGATGCTCAACTTCGGGTAGACAAAGATCAGGGAGTTCATCTCAGATTGCAGTTCTCACTCGGTTGAGCCACGCACGTGGCATGAGATGATTGATGCCCAGTGGTCAGTATACAGTTAGTAATATAACAACATAGAAATAGTAACTTTTAGTGACCACGAACCTGTGACTTGACAGGCAATAGTATTAAGTGCTCAGTAGCTGGCTAGCCTAGCACAATCTGTATTATCATATCTATATCTAATAGAGATTGTATACTCTGCATCTTAGAATGCGAACTAGCTGCAGGGTTCTCAATCAAGTACCACAGAAACAACCACCGAGCCATCGGGATGAGGACTTCAGCGATGCACTCAACCGTGGCGTTGCCAGTCATGACAAAAGGAATTGACTGATCTCCCAAAGGATTGTCCTGATATCGCTGGCACTGTTGTGGCCACAAAAATAACTTAAAACTGCTGAGGGCACTCTAGTCTAGTCTAGTCATCAGCCATCGGCTCTTCCATCATGGGATACTAATGTGACATGAACTGAAAGTGTGGTAGTTTCACCACTCGCACCAGTCCTCAGTTCGTTTGGTGGTGTGAGCTGTGACAAACCTCGTGAAGCTGGAGCACGTGGGTTCCATCATGGCCAGGCCGCCAGCTTTGGTCTCCACCATCATCTCACAGACTCTCAGTAAACCAGCTGCAGTGTGGATGTTGTCATTGCTGTCTCTGCGGACATCAAAAACACAACTCACACCAAAGGCCTCTGCAATGGAGCCACATCCTCCAAAGATCTCGATAGCCTCATACAGGTGAATCCCCACTCCAGACCGACTCCTGCGGCCTTAGCCATTTGTCAGACTTGAATGAATGAACAAGGGCAAATCAATGCTCAAGTTACTCTGTCCTTTTGCCCCAAGAATTAAAACAAAGTGATCAGGCCACAGTCACAGGGCAGTCAAAATATTACAGTACTTACATCACATCTAACGTCTATCATTACATAAAGTACCTCAGAACAGTGTTCAAACTCCTTGGACTTAAGCACTCTCACCTGACTTCACCTGAATGAGTCCCAAATTGGTCCAACACTGTTTTCTTCCAATATTTTGGATCATAACATCATACTGGTTCCTTAAAGCCAGGCACATTGATCATCCAGCAGCCACGAGCCATATTTTGCAATCATCGAATCCTGGCACTCCCTGAAGCTCAATGCTGGGCCTTTAACCGGCATTGCAAGGATCACCAAATGCGTCCAACTCTCCTTCCCTTGTCTCAAAAATGGCTGCATGGGCAGCGGCTGTCAATCTCATAACTTCATGACCTCAACCTTCATCAACCTTTCTGATTTGAAAACAACAGTGGTTACCCTCAGGAAAACACGACATCCGCACTTCCCTGAGATAGACACTTCATATGAGATAGGCCGCAAATGAGCAAGAAACCATAGCCAAACCCTTGATACTAGGAGCAAGGACGCTACTAGTACTAGGAGCAAGGACGCTCCTAGTAGCTCCTGGCATCGCTACTAGTAGCAAGAAGCTACTAGTAACAAAGGGCATCGCTACTAGGAGCAAGGACGCTACTAGTAGCTCCTGGCATCGCTACAAGTAGCAAGAAGCTACTAGTAAAAAAGGGCATCGCTACTAGGAGCAAGGCAAGAAGCTACTAGTAACAAAGGGCATCGCTACTAGGCTACTATAGTAGCAAGAAGCTACTAGTAGATATTCATGTTCACTGATCACTGTGCTTTGAGGCCTCACATTTCATCGGGATTGACCCAGGAGCTCGACTGAGAGACTGCCCCGTTTCCGACCCAACCCGGGCCGCTCCCGCGAGCTCCCCAGGACGCTACGGCGCTTCATTCACGAGCTTCCATGCTGGAGGCGGAATTGGGTTCAATCGGTCGAGGCAGAGGTTCAGCCTTCAACATCCAGTTTCCAATAGTTTCCAAGTAAACATAAAGTAAACTATACATGAATATATATATTTAATACTATAGATATTATTTGCAAATTATTGAAACAAAGAACCAGTTATACTTTGCAGTTAGATTTCTCAAACATTGGAAGCTGTTTCAAACTGTCGAACTTCTCACTGTTTCGATGCATCCACTCACGGGAGGTGGAGATCCACGACAAGAAACACATCATCGATTCGCTGAAGCGCGCGCTGCAAGAGTCACAGGACGTGCGCGTTTCTTTCGCGCGCGCGAGTGGACGGACGTTGCTTTTGGATGGTTCTTTTCACGAACTGCAAGTCTCAGCTCCTGCCACTCGGTGTTAGACTGATGTGCCGAAACGCTTTGTTCCATTCGACGGTGAATTCCTGGGAAACTCGAAGGAGCATGAAAAGAAGGCCTTGAACGACTTGGTCAGGGCGCCACAGAGTTGACACCGAGAGCGAGCAGAGTAACAGTTGATGCCGTGCGCCATAGGTTGCGAAACGATGCCACAGTGAAAACGCAGTTGTGTTTGTTTCATTTTTTCTGAGGAGAAGGAGTGGGAGGAGAAGCTTCAGAAGCAGAAGGTTCACTATGAGGCGCTGGCGCGTAACCCTGGTGGTGTGGGTAGAAAAGATGCACAAAGGATCACAAAGGCTAGGATATCACTGGACGACAACAGATATTATTACCAATGGTACTTGTATATTTCTAACCATCCAAGACCCATGGAGATCCCATGAGATATCTAGGGTAGTCCAGCCAGGACCCCGGTCTTTTTGACTACGGTCCAAAACGACAGTATACGCCGTCGGTCAAGACCGGCGCGGCGGACTCGCCGAGCCAGGCCGGAGTGGAGCGACATTTGCGTTTGGTCCGAGCCTCGTCGACCGATGCAGAGCTGGACCGGCCAACGGGCCATGGCGCACGCACGAACAGTTGTGTGTCTTGCGCCTCAGGTGGACCGGCTCCTGAACGACAAGACGGAGCTGACGAAAAGATGTGAGCTCTTTGCTGAAGAACTGAAGGCAGTGGAAAAGAAATTCCAGATGAAGATGGAGGAGATGGACGACCATGCAGCCAAAGAGCTGGCCAAGAACAAGCAAACCTGGATTGCTACGGAGCGGATGAAGCGGGAAAGCTGGGAAAAAGAGAAAGTCAAAGAAATCAAAGAGATGACTATCAAAGGACTTCAACCAGAAGTTGAACGAATTTTGTCCGAGAAGAAACAAGAGAAAGCACGCATGGAAGAACAACAGCGTGAGGCTTTAGACGAACAACGGCGAGAATTGCTGGACATGGCTCAGCAGCAAATTCGAGATGTCCGCGAGGAGAAGAATCGTGAGATGGAGACAGCTTTGGACAAGGAGCGTGAAGCCCATCGTCAGAAGCTCAAGGAGGACTTCGAGCGCTTCAACCGCGAGTTGCAAGAGGAGCGCGCCAAGTGCGCGGCCGATGTGTTGGCCGAGCGACGCCTCCGCGAGGAGCTCCTCCGGCAAAACACTGAGGTGTCCGAGGCCCAGCTGCGCGAGGCCTTGCAGAAAGAGCGCAGCACGGGCCAAGCGAAGCTCCAGGAGGCGGAAGGAAAGCTGCAAGTGGCGAAGGAAAGGCATGCGCAAGAGCTGGCAGAGCAGAAGGAGCTAGACATTGAAGTTGGATGCGTTTGTTACTAGTAGCTTCCTTTGACTAGTAGCGATGCCAGGAGCTACTAGTAGCGTCCTTGCTCCTAGTAGCGATGCCCTTTGTTACTAGTAGCTTCTTGTTACTAGTAGTATGGCCAGGAGCTACTAGGAGCGTCCTTGCTCCTAGTAGCGATGCACTTGTTACTAGTAGGGAGGGGGGGAGCGCAAGAGCTGGGGGAGCCGAAGGAGAAATTGAAGTTGGAAGCTCAAGAAGCACAGAAGGCGCAGAGTGAGAAGAGCAAAGCTGAGTTGGAAGAACATGAGGAGCCGGGGTGGGGAGCAAAGCTTTTGGGTGCAAGTGTATAGTGATTAGTCTTTGGGTTGTTCAGATCCCTTTGGGATCTTCTTGGGATTTAGAATTGTTCAAATTATATTTCTGGACATTGGAGAGATCCATCAAACTCAACCCTGGATGTTGCCCAAATTGGATCTCTCACAACCTTCAAAACTCCTCTCTGCCCGGACCATCCGGGCATCCGACCCAGGAGCGACTTCGTCAAGAGCTCAGCGCCGAGCGCGATCGGCAGCTGGAAGTGCTGATGGAGCGCCTCAGCCGCGAGCACGTCGAGCGCCAAGTGGCCGCGGAGGCCGCCAACCACGCGAAGCTGCAGGAAGCACGTGCCGCGGCAGGCGGGGTTGGATCGTGCAGGCGGCAGGCGGATGTGAAGTGTGGTGGAATTCAAAGCCAGTGCAAGTGCTGTAAAACAGATTTCCGAATATCAGACGCTGTGGGGATATGGGTGTCCATTTTGGTTTGAAGAGGATAACACAAGAAGCAGCAGGCAGGTGTGAAACAGTGTTGTTGTGTGTTGTCCTTGTTTATATGCTCTATTCGGCGCGCGTCTACAAAATACATCAGCCATTCTGCTTCCAGTGTGCACATACTGTAAGCCTCTACATTCTAGAAGTCACACCAATATGTTTGGACCATTTTGGACCAGACTTTGAGAGATTAGGGCAGTGAGCCTGTAGGGTTGAATGTCAGCCATTTGAACAAACTGTTGACAATGCCTGCCACATGCATTTTATCCCTCATGAAAGACTGTGCTAATTGTCGAACTTGGGGTTAGGTGAACATTGGCTCCGAGGCTTCGTCCGGTTTCGTCATGAAACCGGTTCGCAGCTGCGACGTCTCGTCTAGACATCGATGGAAGGTGAAGAAGCTGCAAGGCTTGCGAAGCATCTGGAAGAATGCCAAGCTCAGGCGATTCCCACTTCGATCCCTCAGCGATCACTGAGACCGTGCAGTCGGGAAACGTATGAGAACTCTGAAACGTGAATGATTTCGATGTTCAAACACGGCAAGGTGGCAAGACTAAAGGCTGAGAAGCAGCAGCATGAGGAGATTGTGCATAATTTGAAGGACCCCGTGCTCCTCCTGCTTCTCTTGCACCCCAGATGATGTATGCCCAAACGGCTTGCCATGCTATCGTCAACGGCAACATCTTCTCACCCCCTCTGGGCTTTGGTCCATTCATCTTCGGGGAAGAAGCTTCCTTGAAGACATGAATCGATCAAAGTCCTAAGTCCGAAACTCCTCATAGTTACCGAAGATCACCATTTTGGTGACTATAGGCGGCAAGCAGCTACGAACGGGGCACCTGGCATCGCTACGAACGGAGCGATCGGACGCTATGAATTCGGGGCTCCTGGTCTGAACGGAACGGAGCAAGGTTCGCTACGAACGGGAGCATGTTGGTTACCGAATACATCCGAATACCACATTGACCCACCATGACCCACCCCTTTTGGGACGGAAGACGTGGGCTCACCGTCCACTCCGTCCGTTTGAGGACCTGCAAGCGGCGGATGCGGCGCGCTTGGCGGAGCTCCAACGGAAAGGCCGGAGCTCCGGAGCTCGTCGACCCCGGGCAGCCGGTTTTTTGGTGCAGGTGGGCGGGCCGAGCAAAGAAAGGGGCCCCTGTTGTTGGACTCAGCCGGAGGTGGTGTTCATTCGGGTCTGAAAATCTGTTTGTTGAGGCGATGCTCCACAAGTCTGGACTTGGACTTGAGAGGCTAATTACAGGTGGACGTCCTGCCTGTTTCTCTTCGGGTTCGTTCGTCGATGTCAGGGGCAGGGCCAATTTGGGCCGAGCGGAGCGCTCCTCGAGAAGTGACGGTAAAGCACGCGTGTGCTACATTGGTCACAACAGGGTCTCAATTACATGCTCCATGATGTAATGATTGGTCATATTAATTCAGATTACCCCGCTGATGTCCACTAACATGGACCCTGAAAACCACGGGTTTGTAAAGGAAAACAATCTTTCAGGGTGCAATTCTCAGGGGCCATGTTAGCTTTCGGGAGTGTATATAGTTGATATAAACTATAATTATTATTGTAAGTACATACTGATAATTGGAGCATCCCAACACATTAAAACAGCTTACACAAAAACCATTGCAGGCCAAACTGTGGTTTCCATGCTTTGGACGCCACTGGTTCGGATTGCCTAGGCTTTGCCAAGCAGTGACTTGTGCTCAAAATCTGAAAGTGAGGTTCTGATCTTGAGAAGGAGCGCTTTGAGCTGTTAGCTGCTGCACAGAAGGTTCGCCGCTTTCAGCCACGGCCGTTTGATCAACTCGCTTAAAAGCAGCTTTTGTGTCTCGTGAGCGTCAGATTCGTTCTTCGTCAGACTCGAACCGCAAAGGCGAATGAAAAGCATCAACATGAGCTGCAAAGTCTCGATCGATCCAAAGAGAAGGACAGGCAGCTGGGGCCAGAAAGGAGATTTCCAGGTTTCCTTACTCATAAGATGTCTGAAAGGTTGCAAAAAACACGTTTAAAAAAACAGAAGAACTTCAACATGTTTCAAGGCACGGACTCAAAAGAAGATCTGCATCCACCAGTTGAGAGTCAATGTCATAATAGGGATGCCAATGGTACTGCAGCAATACCAGATAGGGTAGCTGGTAGCATCGAAACCGATGAGGACAGCTATGAATCAGTAGAACCATGTAGAACCTGTGGCTCAATTGCATTATGCATTTTCCGTGCCACATCCATTTAGGTGTTGTCTTCAGTTCCCAGCCGTTGTGTTGATAGACATGACATACGTAGGATATGTCAACGTCTTGGGACAAGAGAGGAGTCGACATGTGCAGGAGCTCGAAGACATGAGAGAAGACTTGGGCTTGGCGCTGGCAAGGGTCAAAGAGGAGAGAATCAAGTCGACCAGATATGCAGTTCAGAGGCCCAAACAGGACACACCATGTCGGATGCACGTTGAAAGAGGATTGACTTTCCCTATAAAGCTGATTCTAGCTACACCCTCGGCAACTCGAGAACTGCTCAAATTTCACGTCCTTGTAACAAGGGTTTGCCTGGGGTGAATGCACCAGCGTTCTGAGATGTTCTAAGTTCTTTAAGTATGTTCTACTTTGGGGGCCCCCTAAAAGGCACTGAAAAAACACTTCGCACATGTTGTTCTTCTTGGTGCGAAGCGTGGTGTGTTTTCTTGTGCGCAGGAGCAGGCGAAGGTGAAGGATTTGGAAGAGGAGTCCAAACGAAGGGAGGAGCAGATCATCGGCGATCTCGAGGCGGTCACGACCGATCGTTCTCAAGAAGGGGATGAAGCGGGATGAAGCCTCTGATGGTCAGAATCGTTCCAACATCCTTTTAACATGGATGTAACATGCTATAAGACGATTACAAAACAATAGTCCACAAGTACAGCATGCTAATTACTGTGTTCATTTTTACTCTTGAGTGATCCAAGCACTTGGTGGTGGTGTTTGACATGACCATCTCGGACCGATCGCGGAGAAAGATCATGTCGAAACCGCGCATCGCCGTGCCAAGCACTGCAGCTCTGGCCTAGTCCGGTCCAGTCTGCCCAACGGAAAGAGTTGAAATGCACTTCTGCAGTGGAATTCCACAGCGTGCTGTTGGCGAACGAGGCTGCCATCATAGTTTCAGACACACTGACACACTGAAAACATCTTAAAACTTAGAACAAAAAGACAAGAATGGATGACCAAGTTTAGTGTAGAGATGTTCTTTGCAGCTTCGTGGACTTTCCCTGTTCAGATTCTCACTCTTCAGTCGACATCGCCCTTGTCATGCGTAAACTCACATAACCCTAACCCTACGGGAAGACATCCAAAGAGTTCGACCTTAAACACTTGGCTCCCACGCTCCCACTGCGCGAGCTGTGGATAGCTGTGGTTGGGAGTCGTTCGATCCGTGACGACAGGCCAAGGTGAAAAAGACCTTGCAAGCCAAGGAGTGAGAGTTGAGTTGAGTCAGATCAGCATTCCTTTCCGGGCCCCTCACGAGTTGGGCTTTGAAAAGGATTCATGATTCTTATAGATCGGACGATATTGGAGATATGGAGGGGCCCCATCACCTGATATCTGCAATGAAAGGGCCCCTTCTTTTCAAGCTCGGTCATCCCAGGCCGATCGGATGAATCCCAGAGGTCAATCCTATCGTCCAAGGATGAGACGATCAATGAGCTTCGAAAGCGCTGTGCTGCTTTGGACAACAAGGTGCGCTGCGATATCGATCGATATCGACCGAATGTGGGTTGAACAGGGGACGTGGGAGGCGGAGGAACGTTCGACATTCTGAGATGTACCCAGTGTGGATGAAGAAGACGAAGACGAAGAAGAAGAAGAAGACACATATTTATTAAGAAGAAGAAGAAGAAGAAGAAGAAGAATATGATGATGAAGATGATACAGAAGATGCTGATTGACTACGATAGGCCATCTACTACAGCATCCAACACAATCCTGACAGCTTTCATTCAAGCTCACAGAGGTTCCTTCGTTTTCGAGTCGAACGAACTATGCGCTGCTTCAGGTTCAAGAGTTCAATTACCTCCTCGAAAGGCCGGGCGACCATCCCAGACACTCCAGTCCGGAGTGGAATAGTTACTTAGATGTTACTTGATGTTACTTGCATTGGGGTATCCTCAATGGGGTACGGGTATTGTAAATATATATAACTCTTCGAGTCCCAGATGGATGGTCTGGGCATGTTCATGGTGTTCGGGTCCCCTCCCTCCAAGAAACATGCTTGGGTGGAACATGGCCCTGAAAGGAAGACGGTTTTCCATTGGTTTTCCTCTACTCACCGGTTGCTTTCCACTTCCATGATTGTTTCAGGGAGGGTCATATGATACCTCTTTGCTCGCCTGCCAAACACCCCTGCCAACTCGCTTCTCGACCTGCCTTCTGAGCTAGGCAGCGAGAAGAGCTGCTGGGTGGACTGGTACGAGCTGCTTGGCTTGAAAAGTGGTGATCTAAGGGCATTCACATATTTGGCTCCGAATCCTCTTGAAGCCAGGGCTTACTACAGCTTCTTGAAACCAAACGGGCACATGGAACAGTGACCTCAGAACATGCCGTGCACCTGCCGTGCACATTGTCCAACTCTGTCGAATTGGTGTTTCGGAATATGCCCACCTTTCCAGGACCTTCGTCGTTGACTTGGCGAGGCAGCAGCTTGGGGTGCTGAATCACCAGACCACCATCGGTGTGTCTCCGGGGGGTTGATACCCCACCCCCCCTACCCGTTTTCAGAGTTTTTCAATGCTTTTCCTGCGTTGAAATTTATAGGAATGCCCCGGACGCACCAAATGCTGTCAATGGTTGAGACACACCGGACCTGGTTTGACCACCGTAATGAAACGCGCCATGCGGCCTGACCGACCAAACCGCCGACCGACCAAACCGGTCGCTAATTCGTAGCAAGGACCGGACCATGACCACCATGTACAGTGTGATGGGCCGATCGAATTAGTGAAAGAAGTTGCAGCATGTTGCAGTATGGTGCCTTTGACGCTGCCTTTGACGGCCATGGTTGGTTGTATGTGGGTTTGTTTAGGGTTCGCTTTTGAGAGATGCCGGTGTCTTGAGCTTGACTCTGCACTTGAATTCACATGTACAATCACGAGTAATCCTCATTGATCGCAGCCAGAGAGTTTGAAGGGTTTACACTCCTTACTGCTTGCCTTTGAGCACCTTTGAAATGGCCCAGTTCTCAGTTTCTTCGCATTTGCCATGGTGTTTGGTGTGCAGAAGAGTGCTTGTGTTTTTTGATGTTTTTTGTTCCCCACATTGACGAGTATTGACTTGTGGGGTTTTTTGTTTTTAGTGTGGTATCCGCTCCTCCTTCTCCTTCCTCCTCCTCGCTCCTCCTCGCCAACCAATTGCCACCAACCAATTGTCACCAACCAATTGCCACCAACAAAATTGCCACCAACCAATTGTCACCAACCAATTGCCACCCACCAATTG